>OZ010685.1:7041098-7090277 GCA_963932265.1 Thymelicus lineola
TTTATTTATTTTCTAAGGTCTTAAAGTTGTTATAATTGAAGATTTTACAATTACCACCTTTGCAAGTACCGATGAAAATATTAAGCAGGGCATAATAATTTTAAATTGCTGCTGAAATTTAATTAAACTTATAATTATGCCGGTTAACATTAAGGAGAATAACTCATTAATTGTCCCATTACCTCCGTATACGTGTTTCTGAAAGGACTAAACATGAATTTTCATTTCAGTTAATGCCACGAAACTTTTTTAATATCATACGTCTACACGGAGGATTAAAGTTTTTTAATTAATATTTAGATATACAAACTTTAGTTTATTTTACATACCAACTGGCTGGCAAGAAAGAGTTAATGTTGATTCTTTCTAGAGAAAAGACTGTTAATGTTGATTCTTTGAGCTCATGCCAACCCCTTCTACTCGTTAGCAGACACATTCAAGAACATTATATAGATCTTTCAAATATGCAGGTTTTCTTACGATATCTTTTCTTCACCAAAGAATTTCGTAATTAAGTTTAAAACAAAGAACTTTGAAAAAATAGTAGTGCATAGGGAATTCGCATGCACGTTCCCTGTCCAAAAAATCAACGTTTAAAGCTCTAGTTTTACAATCACTGTTTTAGGTTATTTAAATTTACTAAGGAATTCGATTTACACATACCCTTGTATCGGATCCTTTTACAGGATCGTTGGATCTCGGTGAACCGTAGGTGTGAGATTTAATTACCACCTAACCTTAGCCTCGTCCCTTCTAGTTATAGATTCTAGTCCAATAACTTTTTGACGTCCTTGAGAGCACGTGTTTAATGCAAACAACGTGTTTGGACAAAACTCTCTCTTCTTTATCACGATTCACGACTATGCAACTGGTTACATATGTATGTCTGGAAAATATGTTGTCGTTGTTGATTTTAATTAAGGTAAACGCGCCTATTACCGCCAGTTTAAGCCGACTTTGGATGAACTTCAGAAAATTAGATATATGCTGTTAAGCTAAAAAAGGTGTTCTAATTTATTCTTTAACATGATTAAATATCCTATGATATTCAGTACGTAAATTCAGTATTAAATCACACAATATTTAATAAATAATAATTGAATCTAAAATAGCGATTGCTTCTATTACCGACGCATGGATGATGTTTGTTTCTAACACCGTTTTTTATGTTTCTATTACCGACCACCCCAATTTAATCATTGTAAATAGGTATGATTCCCCCGTATGGTGCCGGGTCCACTTTGTAGAATAGCACCACTCCTACTTCTTCCTGGAATGTCGTAAAAGGCGACTAATAGGATATTCCAGGAGACGGGCAGCAGTGTCTCCCTGCGGAGTGCGGACTAAGAACATCTACTGCGGTCACCAACACGCACTGGCCAAGCGTGGTGACTAACGGCTACAACCCCCTTATGATAGCCACAACTAAGCCTCGGCCCCCAGTCCCCGGCAGCCCCGCTATTCCTAGTTACGGTAGCGGCTATGGTAACGGCGGGGCAGGGGGTGTTAAGAATCGCCGGCAGAGATTGGGCTGCCAATCTCAAAAACGACGTCTGCACCTGGCAACATATAACACCAGGACACTGAGGACCGACGACAAGGTGAAAGAGCTGGAAGAAGAGATAACAAGTTAAACTGGAGTATTGTGGGTTTATCTGAAGTCCGAAGAGAGGGGGAGGACACGATAATACTCAAATCCGGAAACTTGTTCTATCACTGGGAGGGCGAACATCTGTCCCAAGGTGGTGTCGGGTTTCTTGTTCACAAGTCCCTCGTCAACAACATTGTGCAAGTTGGGAGCGTGTCGTCCAGGGTAGCGTACCTTACACTCAGAATAATCCAAACGGTATTCGTTGAAGGTTGTACAGGTATATGCGCCGACTTCAACACATCCTGACAATGAGATTGAGGTTATGTTATGACATAAGCAGAGCCATATATACCTCTAAAGCTCATTTCAATGTTGTGATGGGGGACTTCAAACGCGAGACTGGGCATGCAAAGCGGCGCCGAGATGAAAGTGCGTCCCTACGGTCCTACACATTGGACGACGAAACCACCGAGGACACTTGCTGGCTAACATTTTTGGAGAAGGAAGGTATCTTCATGATGAACTCCTTCCTCAGAAAGAAGCCGCAATGCAAGTGGACTTGGATTAGTCCTGATAGTTCCACGAAAAGCGAGATAGACTTCATTCTGGTAGACAAACGGCACATATTTAATGATGTCTCTGTGATCAGCAGGTTTAAAACCGGAAGCGATCACCGACTTGTAAGATGCACATTAAATATCGACCTGAAGCTGGAACGGTCACGCCTGATGAAGTCTACGCTTCGCCCAACACCTAACCAAATCCAGGGATCCGAAAACTTTCAACTTGAGCTGCAAAACCGTTTTGCGTACCGAGAATCATGCACGTCAGTGGACGAGTATAACACCAGGATGGTAACAACTGTCCACGAGGTAGGGTCGAAGTATTTCAAGACGCACCCTAATGGTAGATCTCAGGTTCTCTCAGAACAAACTCTCGGTCTTATGAGGGATCGACGAGAACTATGTGTACAGTCTCCAACCTCTATGAGGGAATACCGACTGCTCAATGAACAGATCTCCAAGTGCAGGCGACGCGATTTGCGAAAACACAACGCAAATCGTGTAAAAAGTACTATTGAGCGAAACCAGGGCTTCAAAGTGTTCGCCAGTGTCTATTGGGCAAAGTCAGCTTACGAGGTTGAAGACCGAGTCCGGCACCATGGTGTCGTCGAAACCCGAAGTTCTGAGGGAGACTGAGAGATACTACGGACGGTTTTATGCCTCCTCTCAAGCTCCACCTCCTCGCGAGGAGAGCGACAAGTGAGCTAAACTGACCCGACACTGCACCGAAAATATCCTGGTCGTCAGCCTGTATGAGATTAGAAAGGCTCTCAAACAGCTTAAAAACAACAAGATACTGGGAGATGACGGAATCACAACCGAGCTTCTGAGAGCTGGAGGGAAACCCTTTCTAGTGGCGCTTCAAAAACTGTTCGATTCCGTCAAATTCAACCGGAAGTGTGGTGACGCTGTTCTTCAAGAAGGGCGATAATGCCCTTTTGAAGAACTACATGCCCATTGCACTTCTGAGCCACTTTTATAAGCTGTTTTCGAGGGTCCTCACAAATCGCATTGCACGCAGGCTTGACGACTTCCAGCCTCCCGAACAAGCAGGATTCCGAAAAGGCTACAGCACCATAGACCATATACACACACTGCGGCAGATTATACAAAAGACCGAGGAGTATAATTTGCCGTTATGTGTTGCCTATGTGGACTATGAGAAAGCCTTTCATTCTATTGAGACCTGGGTGGTACTAAATTCTCTCCAGTGGTGCCGGATTGACTACCGGTATATCGAGGTGTTGAAATGTTTGTACTCATCTGTCACCATGTCTGTCAGAGTACACGACACAGCAACAAGCCCCATCCAATTGCAGAGAGGTGTCAGACAAGGGGATGTCATATCCCCAAAACTGTTCACCGCTGCGTTGGAAGACGTGTTCAAGCTGATAGAGTGGAAACGACGTGGCATTAATATCAACGGCGAATACATCACACACCTGCGATATGCCGACGATATAGTCATCCTGGTGGGTTCCCTGGAAGAACTTGGTACAATGCTTGGGGACTTGAACAGCGCCTCACAACGGGTGGGTCTTAGGATGAACATGGACAAGACGAAAATCATGTCGAATGTCCATGTCACACCCGTACCGGTTGTTGTTGATGGCGCTGCTCTCGAAGTTGTGGACGAATACAATACCTTTTTTTTTCGCTGGGAAAAATGCATTACTCATCCCCACCCGTCGGGGGACGGGAGGGGTATGTGGGACTCCCGGGGATAACTCCCGGTATACCCACTAAACAACCCAGCGGCACTCCCGCATCGCCTTTGGTGGCGGGGTTCTGGGAATCGGCATAGCCTTTGCTTCCAGTTCCCCGCCAGCGTTTGCCCGCCTTACAGCGGCGGGCCCTTCACGCCCCTCCTACACACGGGAAGAGGCTCGAGGATGACTGTGAGTGCTCAGTCATCCTCGTTCGTCTGGGTGATAAGCGGTGCAATGCGGGCGAGGGCGCCCCCGCGCCTGTCGCCCGCTGCTCATCACCGGGAGGAGAGAGGGTGGTCGACCACCCGCTTTCTCCTGCCTCTCCTCCGGTGGAGAAGCGGCGCAAGAGGATCGTTCTCCCGCGCGCGCTCCGCCTCCTCCTTCTGTGACATTACGTCTTCACAGAAGGAGGCGACCGCCACCCACGCCTCTTCGCTCCCCAACATGGCATTTACCACGGTGGGAAGCGAGAGGTCCAGCCCGATCGCCGCAACAAGACTGCGGTGCCGCTTGGCCTACGACGGGCACACCTCGAGGGTGTGCTGTGCCGTGTCCTCCGCCGCGCCACAGTCATGGCACGACGGGCTTTCCTCCCTCCCGATCCGGTGAAGGTACGACCGAAACAGCCGTGCCCGGACAGCACCTGCACCAACCGGAAGGTGAAGAAACCATGCGGTCTTTTGATCCAATCCTGCAGGACCGGTCCGAGCGTATCGAGGATTCGACGGCCGAAAACTGCGGAGGCAAGATCCGCCATCCAATGACGAACGACGGCATCCTTCGCCTCCTGCCGAACAGCCTCACGTACTTTAGGGGCAGGGTGGTCCCCGAGTGCTCTTCGCCCCGCCGTCCATTCGTAGACTCTGGCTAGCACCCATGCCTCGAGTTCCCAAGGAGGGGTGCCAGCTAGAGCGCACGCTGCTGCGAAGCTTACCGAGCGGTAAGCCCGCACCACCCTTTGCGCAATGGCCCTCTGGGGCGCCCGCAAGGCTGCAGCATTCTCCCTTCTTTAAAGGGAGTCTACCCAGATAGGCGCCCCGTACAGGGCCATGCTCTTCAGGATGCCGGCGTACAGCCGTCGGCATCGCCCGCCTGGCCCTCCCATGTTAGGCATCAGCCATGAAAGGGCCCCACGAATACAATACCTAGGACAAGTGATTCAGATGGGTAAGTCCAACTTCGAGAAAGAAGTCACTCGTAGAATCCAACTCGGATGGGCTGCGTTTGGGAAACTGCGTCATATCTTGTCGTCCAAAATACTACCTCAGTGCCTGAAGTCAAAGGTATTCGAGCATTGTGTGTTGCCAGTGATGACATACGGATCCGAGACATGGTGCTTTACTATTGGCCTAATCCACAAGCTCAAAGTAGCGCAGCGGGCTATGGAGAGGGCTATGCTCGGTATTTCTCTACGTGATCGCATCAGAAATGAGGAGATCCGTAGACGAACAAGGGTAACCGACATAGCTCAAAGAATTAGCCGGCTGAAGTGGCAATCGGGTTGGCCACATAGTGCGAAGGACCGATTACAATAAGAGATTTTTATAAATAAGACCGTATGGGTCGGTAATAGAATTAAGTATGAAGATTACTTTATTCTATTAGCGACAGTAAAAATAAACAATAACTGGCTAAAATTTCTGCCTTAATGCAAACGTGTTTTGATGGATGTCATTGCTATGATTATTTTTCGCTATCAAAAAGTTTCTTAGTTTTGATATGAGATATTATTTAAAATACATTGCCATACATTACTAAAAATTATTGCTTACGTCGAATCTTGTTTAAAAGAAAATCTATGAGACAAAATGTATGGCGTTAATTGATCAAATTATGTAATATATTCTTAAGAATCAAACAAGTTAAAAGAAACATCGAAAATAACGTATTAAAAGAAATAAAATCTAAAATACTAACTATTGTAAAACATCTAACAACGCCATGAGGCGGTATTAGAAGCAACTTATGAATATTATGTTTCTATTACCGCTTTAAGGTAAAATTCGAATTAAACCACAAAAAATAGTCAGAACAGTAATATTAGATGTGAATCTAGAAAACCAATATATTATTTATTATATTTACATATTTGCCTGCAGGTATACACATTTTATTTAAGTTAATTTATCTTAAGTAATAATTATGTTTACTTACGTAGCCGGGAGCGCAACACTATGAGACGGGCGTCCGTTGCGGGCGCGTCTCAGTTATTATCGAATTATTCTGTTTGCTGATTATTTACGCACACAAACTTTATTATTTTTGTTTCTCAATATACATACCTAAAATATTTTTAGGCTACAACTTTCATGAAATGTATAGTATGCCTTAAAATAGTGATTAAAAAAACTGTCGGTATTGGATGCAGATTTTAGGGTGGCGTTATTGGGCGCGTTTACGTTAATATGTATAGTTGCGTTGACATCATAGACGTTTCAACATTGGCTTTATACACTAGTTCACAGTCGCGCAGCTATGACTCCTCATATTATACATCATAACAGCACTGAAGCTCTGATCGCTCTTTCATGTGTGATCAAATCTAAAATGGTAAAGTTCGAAGACAAACAAGGGTGACCTACATAGCTCATATCCTTAGCAAGAGAAGCGTAGAAAAGTGTCCAGGTGACCAGGTGGACAAAAAACCTGAAAAAGCAAAAACCAAAAAACTAAAGGAATCTTCAGACTTTTTTGAGATCTGATGTATCCTTTCAAATTATATTATTGTACATTCATGCGTGTTATTATAATGATTTTAAGGCAATCCTTAGACTTCGAAATTATACCTAATAATATTGTAACAATTCGGAAAAGTGTAGTTACCTATAACACAGGGTATCCTAGTGTGGAAACTACGAGTCCTGATAATTTGTTTACTTTCATTTTTTTGCAAATAAATTACTATTATTAATTTGGAGTCTGCAATGACCAAAAACTTGTTTTAGAATTAGATATTAATAACTCATTACTCGTCGAGTACATTTGCGTAATTAAAAAAAATCATAATTTATTATGGTTAGATATTTTTGTAACTAATGAGTACTTAATTGTTTTTTCACAGGTGAAAATATGGTTTTTTCCTGAAGGTACTAGAAACTTTGACTACACAAAAATGCTACCGTTCAAAAAAGGTGCCTTCACAATGGCAGTGGCTGCGCAAGTGCCGTTAATACCAGTTGTGTTTTCTCCCTATTATTTTATAGACAGGAAAAATTACATATTAAATAAAGGTAATTAAATGCATTAAACATAATTAAAATTTTAAATTTGAATAATATTTTTGAATAATTTTTGTTTTTACCAAACATAAAAAATCAGTAATTTTCTGTAATTTTTTAATCTGTAAAGGAGAATGCCCATTCAGTATGGAGAAATGTACTGACTTTAACATTTTTGTGTCTTGATAAAAATACCTTTCTTTGATTATATTATCTTAATAAATTACACATACTAACTTTAGTCAATGTTAATAGTAGGAAATAAGAGATTTTAAACAAAATTAATTTGTATTTAGGTTATAGTAAACTCACAGTAATATTGATTCTATGCAGGCGTATTAAAGTCGATTGCGTATGTAATGTCGATCTCTTAAGTTTCAAATTCATTTGACAGTCCCCAAACACCATGTAGTTTGTAATGTATTATATTCACAGAACACTATTACTCCTGGCTGGTTATAATAATTTTCTAATGCATTTGACAGTCCCCTTACGTCATCTAGTTTGTTGTCATGGTTATATTATACTATATAAATAACTGTTGTATCATAAATGCAACATATTGGCCCGAAGGATCTTAAAAGATTCCTGATTGGCCCTTATCCAATCATAAATGGCCCAATGGTTTTCTTTTGTAAAACGGAAGTAAAGTTCCTTATTAATTTCAGAAAATTATTCCCAATAAGGATTTTTTGGGAAATAGGGTAAAATACTTGAAATATTTTAATTAAATTTTTTTTCCAAAAATCATTGTGACACTATTATTTTTTTAAGAGTACTGGCTATAGGCATTCTCCTTTAATAAAATAATGTGTAATTTATGGTTCAATGTTTAGATACTTGCTTCTTAATATTATTCTTACTATGTTTTCAGTCTATTAAAAAAAATATGATTTTTATGTACCTACCTGTATAAAATACGTAATCATCATGTAATTGACATTTGAGCGTCATATTATCTTGAAAATATTTGCAGGCAACGCAATCATTCGATGCTTAGACGAAGTTCCAACGACAGGTCTGACCATGGCCGACGTTCCCGAGCTGATAGAGCGAGTCCGGAACATCATGCTGGCTGCTTACAGGGAACTTACCGACGAAGTCATGCCAACCACTTCAATCTCTGGTAGTAAGGATAAACACGACAAGCAATGATTTAAAGAATAAAACAGGACTTAAAGATCAATGACCTCGCAAGTTTCTGTCTTAGGGGTAGTTAGTTACCTTCTCGGTATGGGATAAAGTGGGATTTAAACCCTGTTTGTTCAATTGTCTGAGTTTAAACCAAAAAATATGTCTAGTATATGTTTAAGCAACTCTTCTTTGCTTTGTGTCATACTATGGTATCCTTTAAAGGGCCCATTTCTTAGTTTTTTTGACTTTTGAATGAGAAACTGTGAAATTTTATTTTACAAAAAGTATTTATTTATGTTAATTTGTAATAAAATGCTTTTATTTTACAAAAATAATTTTATTTTTTCTCTTTAAAACAGATAATAATATGTTTATTGCTCCAAGTCCATTTAAAAATTAATTTAAAATAATGATGCACTTATTTAACTTTAAAAGTCCTCGAAATTTCTTGCGCTTATAACATCATTGTCGCTAGCACAGACATAGTGGTCGCTAGTTAGGAACAGCAAGGCTATTCTGTTTTGTAACTCGACAGCGGAATCCGCGATAAGTTTCAAAATTGAAGTTCGAGTCCGAGATCTTGATATGTCATTCTCTTATCATCTAGTACGCACTTGCGAAGTGAAGTGTGTCTCGAACTCGAACGTTAAACGACTAAAAATATGACAAATAAATATGTCATTGTCTAATCATCTAGTAAGCACTTGCGAAGTGAAGTGACTCTCGAACTCTAACTTCAATTTAGATACTCCTCGCGGATTCCGCTGTCGAGTTACAAAACAGAATAGCCTTGCAGTTCTAAATTAAAATGACTGCACTATTTTTATGATTTTTATAAAGCAAACGAGAAGTTGATATAATTAAATTAAATTTGTAAATGTAATTTGTCCTTTTTAATATGTTTCTTTAAATCTATGGTAAAAACAGGAAAATGTTTCATTTATCTCTAAAGAAACGGGCTTTGATCCCTTTTATAAAGGCAACGACAGATACCTTATTCATACCATAAGGTTAATTCAATTTAGAACGCGGCCGGGGTTGACATTACGATAAAAGAGTATGAAGAGAAAAACATTATTTAATTTCGTATATTGCAAGGGTCACCTTATCTGTGATTCAGATTTGTCGTACCAGAGTGCCTCTTGCACGCTTGTTGCTCAGTAAAAAAGTCCTACAAACACCTTTATAACCCCGAAATGAAACAAACCCTAAAATTTCATCTGCAGATGAACATAACAAGGTATGAATACAAATGGGATGTTACAATTTCGTAGTACAGAAGTGTAACTTTACAATTTCGACGTGCTAAGTTTTTTCGATACTAATACAATTACTATCATTTAGCGTTATTGCCTGTAACGGCCTTTTTGGGCTTATAATGGAAAGTGTTTTTAGCCGTATTTGGGTGCTTACAATAGGGTGTCGTAAGAGGCGACAGAAGCTGGTCTGATTGTAGTAAGGCTTTAAGGATTATAAACGTATTTTCAATGTCATGAATTTATATTATTATTGGTATTAAATTTTTTTTGTGAAGCTTTCCTGGCTTGCTATGCCAGTAGAATCCAAATATACCTAATTGTTTTTCTTGTTTTGGTTGCAATGTCGGAGCATAGAATGGGTATTTTTTTGTCTCAGAATTATTGGCAACTTTACTAGTTATTATTATAGTAAGTACGTTGTTATCGTCATCATTAGACGTTGAGCCTTGTCAAAGATGTACGCATAAAAAAATCAAAGTTGACAAAGTTCAAGTACACAAAGAATCTTAAAGATTTCTGTATAAATTATTTTATTGGTAGCGTTTAAAAGCCCTTATCGTACGATGTTGAAATCAAATATTCGATCATCCCTTTTTAATTGAGTTTCGGTAATTTCGGTTTCTAGGATATTGGTCGATCGAGATTATTGGTGAACAAATTGTATCGCGAAGATGTACATATAATTCTTTATTCATAAACTTGATGGGTTTACTTTGTTTAGGTATAGTTATAGTTTGTTTAGTTAAACACATAAATATTTAATAACTTATGAATCAACACTTTAACTATCATAAATGTACACGTTCAATGTACATGTTCTTATCACAGCAATAAATTAAATGAGAGTGTCTGCCCGTTACTTCAAAGTAGAAGTTAAAATTAAGTTAGAGGAACCTAAGTAAAATCTAATTACAACATTATAAGGATTACAAACTTCGCAATTTGGCGACGTGTTTTCCGCAAGGATTTCGTGAATTTTTGAGGGATCGTTTGAGTAGGACGTATGGTAAGTTCTTATCTAATTAGCCCCATGCATTAATTACCATACCTATGTAGGTAATTTATTGAATTACCAACTGCGTAGGTACGGTTGTGTTAGGACACAGTCTTCAGTCGTGAACTCGTGATTATTGTATTTGGTTATGACGTCACGCAAAAATATATATCTGTAGGTACTTCACCTGCATTAAATTAAAGGTTATGCATATTATTTACTCGCTTTGTAGTGTAATTAATAATATTAAATAAAAATTTAAAAACTCCCTACAGGTTTATTTACACTAAACATAGCTAAGAACACTTTCGATTAAGTCACCTTTTAAACAAAAAAAACTAGATCAAAAACGGTTCATCCGCTTAGGAGCTACGATGCCACAGACAGATATACAGATCCCCAGATCCACAAATACATAGATACAAAGATACAGAGACACGTCAAACTCATAGCACCCCTCTTTTTTCGTCGGGGGTTAAAAATGTGATCATCCACTTTTCAATACAAACATCTACAATATCGCAAGCACACTGAGATTATGGAAATAAGACATTTTAATACAATTTCGGAATCATAATTACTATACTAAACCTACATGTCTTATGTACTGAATTTTAATTCCCATCTTATATACTGCCTGAATCTCGTAAGTAGAACAGTTGTTAACTACGTACTTTATTACAATGTGATATGGCTTAAAGTTCTTGAGTACAACCTTGAGTTGACTCATATGTTGGAAAGCGCACGTAAAATATTACCTACCCTACCTCTAAGTATCAGGATTATTTTAATAAGAACACCTACATCTCAAAATCTAAAATTAATTTCCTTTTGCTACTTTTGATATTTTTTCAATTTTTTATATGGTTTAAGAATATTACAAATTGCGAAATATGATAAGACTAGCACACTACCCGCAACATTGCCTGCGTTTTCCAGCATAATAAATAGTCTATAGTATATTGGAATAAGGATTCCAAATTACGGTATACCTATGTATATGCGAAACCATTCAGTAGTTTGCGTAAGAAACATCTATACCTACATCCTTATAAACTTTCACATTTGTAATTAGTAGGATTACTACTGTACCAACAAAAATAAAGTATTTTATTCATTGTTGTTTATATTATACTAGTAAATCGCCCTCGCTTCGTTTCGGAAAAAATAGTAAAAAGAAATATAGCCTATGTCACCCGGGGATAGTGTAGCTTCCCAACAGTGAAAGAATTTTTCAAATCGGTTTGGTAGTTTTGGAGCCTATTCAATGCAAACAATCAAATCTTTCCTCTTTATAATATTAGTATAGATATCGATCTCCACTGCTCGTAGTGTGTCGCATATCCAATGGACAAGACGATGATGTCAAATCTCACCTGATGGAAGCTTCTGAACCACCCATCTTAATCCTCATGGCAACTCTTGTATGATGGTTCATAAGTAGTTTAGCAAGGACTACCCTTCTAGAATAAATCGCGTTTTTATTTGGCATATTGGAATAGGTACATGGTGATGAATTTTGTGTAACTGATGTACATTGGAGACGATGAACACTTACCATCCTGTAGCTCGTCTACTCGATTGTTGGCTATTTAATAAAAAAACTGGGCAATCGCAAGTCATATTCGCGCACCGAGAGGGTTCCGTATAAAGGAGAACCCCAATTTTCGGCCTCGAACCATATGTTATCTGTGCTAGAACATCGGACTAGACAAGTGTAAACTATATACCAAAAAAATCGTCTTATTTATAAGATAAACATATTTAAATCTTAGCTTCAGCTGCTCTTGCCAAATGAACTAAATAATGCAAAAAAGTTTTCACAGTATTTACCTCATTACATGCGATTTTATAATCGATTGAATCGATTGATATTGATCGATTGATGGAACATAATAATATATTTTATGTATTATTTATTGATTATAATTATAATATTAATTTATTTTTTACATATTTTCGTATTCCATATAAATCAAAACTATGTAATATATTATAATTACCATTTAATCGTTACGCTAATTTTATTAAATTACATTTCGAATATTTTGACATCGATTAATCGATTGACAACAAAGATCATGTAATCCCTAATAATGTCATTTTGGTAACCATAGTATTTATAAATAACACCATTGTATTGTCATATTTCTCATCGATCTTTCATCTTTCTACGCGTGTTTTGTATATTTTTACTATCAAATATTTTCAGCGTATTTGGAGTCCTATTTACTATTGAAACTCATCGACACGCACACAGTGATTTTAATTTTCTATTGTATTCGCTTTCGTACTTGTGTTTTGGTGAATGTGTTTCGCAGTTTCGCTACAATTTCTTGCAAACCAATACTACATATGAATATGGACTCCTTAATCGCCTGTTTTGTGACTGACAAAGGTTCAGAATAAGTCCTGAACACTGGATAACGTACCCTATACATCTTTAGAAGATCAGGAGGTTGCTGTGGCCATACTTACAATGAGTATATTAAGGTATCTTGATTGGGCAAGGTACTAACGAAATATAGCGCCTCCTGCACAACTAGACGAAATGTTAATATATTATAATGATAACTAATAAAATCTCTTGAAATATGCAATAGCTTTTATTATACAACCTTTTTATGTCATTCGTTTTGGGTGAAAACCATTGAAGTAGTAGATAGTATAATAGACACCCGCCAACTTAGTTTTAGCCATTAAACTCGTAGTTTAAGTGTTAGTATTTGTGAGAAGAGGTTTATAGTAAGTGTAACATACGTATTAAATAGCACTGTGACACAAGTATGACATAATCATAATCTATAATTAAGGTGATTCATTCTAGGATTTCCTTAGTTGGCCATTGCTGGCAGCCGTGAAAATTGGAGAAATTGAACCTTTTGCAATAATCTAATTAACAGCCAATTTCCAGTCTTGTCTACTTAGGCCTGAGTTTCTATGGAAACTGGGGTTCTCCTTTTCGATGTCAACATTTCGTTGTGTTATACCCGACTGCCAGGAAGGGTTATGTTTTATGTGATGTTAAAATTATATTATCAGACTTCAAGTTATCGGATTACTTGTGCTAAGATATTGCTTCTTGCCAAAGTCATAGTTCTAGGTCAGTAGAAAGCACCGGTTAAAATCTGAATGTTCTGGGAAAAATCCTCTGAAATATTTTACACCTCACCTTACAAACTTTCCTATTTATAGGTGCCTTTTGTTGCTATTATCAGCAGGTCCTTTGTGGGGTCGAGACGTTGGGTTGTTGAACGAGATTACATGTTCCTATACGTGCACTATTATTTAGGTAAACGTGTGAATTAACAATATGCGGAGTCAACGTCGATAAATATGATAAATTGCCTAAGATACTACAAAGTACAAAGACCGAGTCACAAGTAAAGCGTATGCCAAGATCGTATTATTCGGTACCTGATACAGGGGTGGGAAAAATATTTTTCTTATTTGTCGAATAAACTGACAATGTTAGGTATTACAACTGGACTATGTTAGAACAAAACGTTTTCCATTCTGTATTGTTAATCTATTTTTCTTGAGATCTACAACCGGGGTTTAAAATGGCTTGAATTTGCTTTATACAAGAACATTAAAGAGTTTTGTAAACAGTTTTGGAAGTATTAAATATAGTCTGAAGGACTCCGAAATGGCTTAATGTCTGCTATCTAATGATAACAAAATGGTACCGTCGACTGTACGTGCCCTCCGAAACATGGAAGGGCTCAAGAATTTTGCTTCTAGCTGTCAGTACCCATCCAACTACAGACTGCGTGTAATGTTGCTTGTTAAATGTAAGCTTGGTCGATCAGTTAAGATCGACGCAATTTGCCGGGCTATGAGCACTTTTACTACGTACTATTGTAACATGTGTCTGTAATAAATCAACCTGTAATAAACTATTAGTATCATATCCTCACTCAGGTGGCGAACCTAGGTAGAGCACGGCCGCGGACCTCTTGTCTTTACTACTATCATGATTGTGGGTTCAAATCCTACTTGCACCACTAATTTTTGAAGTTATAGGTACTTCTTATGCGTTTGGAAAAAATATGAGTGTAAAATTTTTACGATGCGACAGCAAAAAAGCGACATGATGAAGGTGCGTGATATGAGGCGCACAGCATTCGCTGGAGTTGTTTTGGATTGCTAGCGCGCACCGTGAGTGCGAGCGAGAGGTATAAGTAAGAGGTAAGTATAACTTCTTACGTGCGTACATAGCACACACACACACTTTTTTTAAACTTACATACGTATTAGAAGTTTAATTATCACTTGCTTTAGTGAAGGAAAACTTCTTGAGGAAAGAAAGAAGTAGAAAGAAAGAATACCTAAAAATTCTCCATAGTTTTTTAAAGTGTGTGAAGTATGTTAATCCACTGTTGGCCAGCATGGAGGACTATGGTCTGTACTGTACCCCACATATTGTGAGAGGAGATCTAAGCCAAGTATTGGGTTTGTGATGAATGAAAGAATGAATCTTTTATTAGACTATCTGAAGTGAGTACTAATCCTATTGCTGGCACAGAGGAGGTCTTATAATAACCGTCACATGCATCAACGCTCTCGCCAAAACACAAAGCTTCTTGAAGTAACTTTGTTCATAATTTAATTAGCAGACAAGTCAAGCCTCACGAGTTTAGGTACAATGTTTCAAAATTCTGGCAAAATTATACCTTTGCTCATGTTATGTAAGTAAATGCTCAAGTAGACGTTGTAACAGAATTTGCTGTAGATCAGTATCTACAAGTGTCAGTACACTTCTGAGCGAAATCTCAGTAAGAATATAATGTGTGTATATAATAGGAAAGTAAAACAACACCATACACTTAGATCATTCAATGATTCTTTATTTACACAGTGATGACAATTACAACCAAACATTCAGATCACAGAAAAGTAAAGTAACTGAGATCATTTTATAAAGCTTACGGAATAGATTGACTTCTAAGATTCTAGTGCTTAACCTATTTGAACGAGGATATCCAGATGATGAAGGTAATGTATCTATTAATTATAAAAAATAATCTAATGTAATTATTACAACATTAACAAGATCAAAAACTCTGTCGAAATGTACATAATAAAGTTTTGATTACCATCTATTTATACCCTATAGGTATTTAAATCGAAAACAATATTGAATTCTATTAGATAATTCATCCACGTTGACAACTCTCAGTAATTTTCTAAGTGATTACAGTGCAAGAAGTGTCGCTTTAAAAATTGCAATTGCATTAGTTTTATCGGAACTAAAGAGACGTCAAGTAAATCACCACGTTCTTAAATGGTTATTTACCTACTCGTGAAGAATCGCAGAGAATTGCGACCATCTAAGCTCTTCGAGGATAGCAAAGCGTCTTCGTGGATTAAATTATCTATACTTCTTAAGACAACATTTGGTGATCTAAATAGATTTATAATTCGATGCAGTCAAATCTTTGACCAAGGCCGTATGCGTCTCAATTGAGTAGGAATACAGTAAAGGGAAAATTTACTTACTACTAAATAAAATTACGTTGAAGATTTACGTCTTGGGAAATCGTGAAAAATAAACTGGTTATTGCGGGGCGTGAGTTTTAATTAAAGGGCAAGTAAATAGGTAGTAAAACAGGATAAGAAAAGTTGGCTTAATGCTGAGAGGGTTTGAATGCAGCTTTATTTTAATTTGGTTTATTTTATTTTGATATTTCTATTACCTACAAACTTTCCATGGTTAAAACATTTATAGTTTGAAAAATAAAACTAGTTCAAATTAAAATGTATGATGACGATTATAATCGTTATCATCTCCGCAATAAATAGTGCAGAATATTTTTTGAGCAGTTTAATTATTTATAACACAATGATAATAAATAAAACGAAATGGTACCTACCTATATAACCTAATATCAACGGCGTACCCAATCATACACGATAGATGCGGTTCTTCAAGAATATTTTATAGTGCAAGTAAAACTTCTTGTAAGGACTTACATATTTTATATTAACTAATGTAGCTATGGTGGAAAGTTTAGGTAGTGTTCCCAAAATCCAATAAAGTATTTGCGAGCTATGACAGAGAATGTGTCAACATAAAACATTTCAGCGATATGGAACTTAGCAGCGTATGTGGCATTCCATTTGCAGAGACAGAGAAAGGTTGCATTTGAACATCAGCCAAGAGACATTCGGAAATCGTCGTTCCAAGAACAAAAATCTCGATATAGCGACTCATGAAAACAAAGATAATATTTTTGTCTAACAACATAGGTATCTTTTAACTTAAAATGTTCCAATTTATTACGTGCTCACAAACAAACTCTAATATATTCTAATATAAGCTATCTATATCTATTTTATTTCAATTTCATTCTATAAACTTTATTTAATTGGCAGTGCTGCTGTATGTACTCAATAATCTAAATAGTTAGTTTTTACTTAAACGACGGATGAAATTTAGGTACATATTCTTTATTTTTCTACTATTTATTCATTTTATATAATTATCTTCTGATAAATCTACTATTTACACAACGATTTCTTTTGGCATCCAATATCACTGGACAAGAGCCATAAAATGTTTCTGAAAGTACTTCACTACTTAATATTTTTTAAAATAACGAGTAGGTATGTTCGTCTTTATCCTCTGACGTCTATACACTGCATGTAAATTAATCTGCTATCGCTTTTCATTGTGATATGTCAAATAAGATCATCAATTAGTAATTCCACTGTTCTTTACATCATTACATCTAATATTACGCCAATAATTTTTAATGTGATGAAATCTGTGTCATTGTATGACTTAAGCAAGTAATTAATTGTGAGTTTATTATTTTCTTTTTTAGGGCTAGTTGATTAAAGATAGTCTGCTCGTTTTCCTCGAAGCCAAATCACCACAAAGGCACAATGAAAATAAATGTGTACCTACTACTAATATTAAAATTTGTAGAAGCCAGATAAAGCATATACGACCATTTTCAATCAACTGAAGTTGTTATATTCAAGTATATATTAATAAAATATTTAGACAGTATTTGTAAATATATTTGCACCGAAACCAACTCAGTAACAGTCAACAATGATTTTTACCAACAATTTTCAATAACAATGCCACCATCTACTTAGAAATACGCCATTATAATCTTGCAACGATGCAGCATGCTTGTGTCAAATAACAGACCCCATAAAAATAAACAATAACACAAGATATAAGAATAATGACTATAATGAAAAATTGTAATCTATAACTCAGTGAATAACAACTAATTATTCTTACTTTTAAATACATACAATCAGTTATCTAATTTATAAGAACACTTTATTTCTTAATGTAAATATATTTGTAGAGGAAAGATTCAATAGCGATGATAGGGTAAGTTCTTATCAACATTAAACGGAATGTGGGTTCGTTCACAGTAACAGTTACATCGGAGATTGCCTTGGGGCGATCAGATGTGTTCGTCCTGTACATCTGCCAAGAGAAAAAGAACATTCATTTAGTTACACAGATAAAAGCACTTACAAAATTTACGATAACTAGATTACTTTAGCAACAAAATAATCGGTAACGAAAATTAAAAAGGGTGTGGTGCAAATAAAAGCGAAAAGCTTTTACAAAACGCACACCCTTAAAGAATTACAGTGAGTCGTCACCAAACACACAATTGAACGAGTCATTCAAATTCGTTGACAGAATATGAAAAAATAATAAACAGTCAGGAAATTAAAACATCAGACTCATTAATATGTAAATGTTATTTGAGCGTACGGTCAAATTTGAAAATAAATATTATCAAGCTCTCTATAGATAGTAAACATACTATGTGTATTGCCCTCTTAATAAGAAAACTAATATTTTCAATATGGTTAATGTTAGCTTTATAACTCATGTCATATCATAAGTTCACTGTGTAAAAATATGTCATATACATAATTTACTCTTTCCATGTTCTTCTGAATTTTAACAATATCAATCAAAAATATTTAAAATATCATGGTAAATGATGAGATATGATTAGTAAATAAAAAAAATATATTTGTGGCGACCCACCAATGTTTATAAAATATTAAATTTTGAACGATCAGGAAGCCATAATTTCTTAAACGTTAAGTACGACACCTGTATTGTATATTTACATGTGAGCTTACACATTATTAAGAGGCAGCTTTGTCTTATTTTCCGGATTGTTCAAATCCAAATTTCTCTGTATAAGCAATATATTAAATAATCTCGAGTGATTTGCCTTTAGATTACATTATATGTAATTTATACTGTAGTACTAATTACTTAATAGCAATCTTACAGACGAATCACAACGATTTAACAACAACCAAACTTCACTTACAGGTAAGTTCGTTTAACTTTCTATTTATCTATGTCATCATAAAATTGTAAATACCTTTAGACTATAATCTATCTCGCGAGATTGTGAACTGTCGTAAGATTGTGAAGCGTAACATACTGCTTACAATTTAACTTACTTCCAAACATACAAACAAACATACTTCCGAACGTCTCTGGCGCTGCGTGAAGAGCAGCCCCTTAGCCCTTGCGTAACAAACTGCACTTGGCACTCCATGCTCACCTACACACCTTTTGCTCACATGGTGCAGTTTGTTACAGCGGGCGGGGACTGTTCTCTCTCCACGCCTCTGAGGTTTACATTCACTCTACGGGTAGGGCAGACTACTACATAGGGTCGGGGTTGACTAATGGTCGTAGCGCACATATCAACTCGGAAAGGGATCGGCACCGGATCGCCTCGCCGTCAACCTAACGTAAGCGCGTTATAACCGACCAACAGCTCCAAATCGACTCGGCTACGGCTAGGCGACGCCGCGCTTACGGCTCGCCGGCCGCTGGTTGACGGAATGAATGTAGCCGCGGCGCGGCGCGCGCACGAGGAAACGGAAAGTCGAAGGATAGCGTACGGTGAGACGTAAGCGCGGGTACGGCAAGTCGTCCACGCACCGTACCGCGGTTCGTGAGCTTGTCTCGAGGCGAGGCGGTTACGTTACGAATCCGATAAGTGTGCTTTACAGTAGGGAGTTTCATACAAAGAATACTGACATGCAAGAGTTGATACGTTTACGTTCCGTTTACGAGTTGATATGTGTGCTATGACCATAAGTCGGTTCTGTCACCAATTTTGAAAAATTGAACTAGAATGTAATAAATAAATTTTCTTTTCACTTCAAAAAAAAATGCGTTAAATTGTGAGCAGTATGTTACGGTTCATAATTTTTCGACAGTTTATAATCCCGAAAGATAGATTATTCTAAAGGTATTTACAATTTTACGGCAATATCTACACAGATTACGCCAATTATACTGCCTAACAAAATAAATTAAGCAGACGAAGAATAAAACTTAACACAATAACATTCATGCAAGGAAATCTCGTTACTCAGCCATTGTTTAAATATCTATATTACCAGGAGTTTAGAATTTAGCATTCATTTTGGTGGAAAATTAAAGTAGCTAATGGGTTTAGGTTTAAGTGGTCGGCAGTGTCAAAATCATCGAGGTATATTTTATGTTGGTCTGCGATACACGCCGCGGCCCTTGGACTTGTGCCAAACTTTTTCATAATTATCAAGGTCTCTGTCGAAAACTAGAGTTGATATTAAATTTCAGTTCCAGAGTGAATCTGATAAATAACTAGATCATTAGATGATTTGGAGGCATATATAAATATGAGAGTCAGCCATAATATGATAGATTTTCCATAATTACACAGTTCGGTGCTTGTCTCATTTAACCCCACCATAAAATGAATATTATGTGGAGGCATACGATGCCATTTTAATACGTGAAATTTTTAGATATTAATGAGTAAAGGCGATGTGAGATTGAAGTGAAGATTTACGCTCGTTGCTTAAACGTGCCGAATGGCAAATATTTACAAGGATAGGGAAGTTGTGATACGGTGGGTTGGTGCTTCGTGGGGAACATGCAATCGGACACAACACAACATAACGAACAACTACAGGGTGGAACAGTTTTTACTAGTACTTACGTCACGGACCAGCATCACTCAGACTAAACCACGGTACATCAATTTTAATGATCTTTTTCTCTTCTTATTTAAATTGTATAAAGCCAATATCACCAAACAAATCATTTTAAAACTAATTATTTTAATTTTAATTCAATATTTTAAAGTCATATTTATAGCCGGTAATTTAACGAGATTTGACTGCATGAATTATAATACTACACCTTAAAATAGATATAATGAATTGACGTAAAATTAATATGTGAAAACTTATATTAAGAACTAGGTAACAAAGAATCGTCATGGTCTGAGACCTTTACTCTAAATCTAACTACTTATACAAATGGTGCCAATTATACAAACGTGTCGAAATAGGACATCAGTGTTAACAATGAATTAAGTTATATTTAAAAAGCACAGAGATCAATCGTTGTAGCATCACTTCATTGTACAACAAATCGTCAAATAGACGTAGGTAACGTAGAAGAATACAAGTACAACTATTGAATGGTTATCAATACGTTTACAATAGAATAGAAACATTTAGTAGACCGTATTGCTAAGAGTACCGCTAAGTCAGTCTAGTGGGATTTAAGGTTATAATGTATATACAATACAATAGAACACGACACAATACAATACGTGCAAACATACAATCTGTGTGAGGTAGAGTTTAGTTAGGCTATAGATAAAGACGCTGAAAGGCACAGGGCGGGTATTGAGACGTTGGCGTCGCTTGAATAACCAAATTAATTGTACCACTGCCATACCACAAAGAGACATTTACACCAACTGTATAATGGTGGCGTTGTACTAAGAACAGACATCGCATCAATATTGTTTTTGACACAATCTAATTAAAGCTGGAGTAACCACATTTCCACTTGTCTCTGCGATGTGAAATGCCGTGGAAAGTATGACAGATCCTTAATCACTGCGCAAGTACGTATCAACCGTGTGGACAGTATAATAATTATGATCGATAAACAGGGAAAATTTTAACCTCCCAACTACTTTCCGAAGTCAAGTACTTAACACTATTCTACACTGACTATACGATAATACGACATTATTACTCGATGGCGATGTAACTTACCCTAAGTTACGTCGTAAATTCAGAATTTTATTGCACGTTCATGAATTTTTTTGTGAATGGAATAACAACCCATATTTACATGCATAACGCTATCACGACACACTGGGGACGAGTATGAATGTGATACCGGAATAACAACGTTATAGTGTGCCTACATCGAATATCAAATATAATTCGCTTCTATGTGTACGAAGTATATTGGTGCACGCTCGAAGGACCAAACGTTGAAAGTAAAACTAGTAATGGGTGTAATAAAAGTATACGTATAAAAAGTTATTCTTCTTTACTTTTGTTTATTCTAAGTTTCGAAGTTAATTGGACTCTAAAATGTGCTAAATTTGATTTATTTAAAAGATAGGCACATCAACTAAGTACTAATTTCTTACTGATTCAGACAAAAGTACACACACACAAAGTACACGACACTTAATTTAGGAATTTTTTGCCAATACCCGCCCCACTCCAAAGTCCTTCAAAATATTATTTGCGAAACTAGACGCTAAGTAACAAAATTCACACGACACAAAAAAATTGTGTGAAAAATTATAGCCGTGTAAGTATAACAATTTATTGCCCTACAAAAAAGTTTTTATTATGGCTGAAATTAGAAGACACATTTAAATACCTAAGGATCACAAGGAAAAGAAGTTATAGTGATATCTTACAACACTATCTTTCTTAATTTTTTTTCATCGAAATCGTTTGGCGACTCTAAATTCCAAATAATATAACTTCACTATGCCATTAAGTGCAATAACATTTATTATATACAATAAAAATATAATTTGTCAAGATAACCTAAAATAATTTTTTTTCCTACCACAACATAACATCATTGTACTTATTTATTTTAAATATCTATTAGCAATTTCGTTTTTAATAGTTTCAATTAATTATTCATTATTATAGATTATTCAGATATTCGATATTAATATGAACCATAATATAACAATACAAGAAGGAAATGAAAAGCTACAAACTCATTCGTTAATAAACTGGGCTCAATTAAAAAGGCCAATAATAAACGAACATCGCACGGTGACGTCATCGCGTCAGTGACAGTTGGTTATGAAATGGATTTCAATTTTCATGGAGGCGCGGTGCAATGGCGATGAAAAGTTAAATTGCACGCGACACAGTTATGATTAAGTACTGCTTTGACATTTCGTGAAGATGGAAACAAAAATGTAACGAATGAAATATCATATAAGCATCGATTACCAGGGATATTTCACAAAAGACAGATAAATCAATTTGTAAACGAATTAAATTAATCATACTTGTACATTATTATACAACAAATTAGAGTTTCATACGCTAAATAAAAATGTTACAAACGTTTCTGAGTTTTTATCGCTATATTTTTATAATATTATTTATCAATCTGATTATATTATTTATAAATCTGTAATTTATCATTTCATTTTTATACGTTATCGTCATAAAATTGTCCTTGCCTATATTTTTTTTGTAACGTGCCCGTGATAGCCTACTAAGTATGCTAAAATTATTATGTATAATGATTAAGTATGCTAAAATTCTGATGACGTTTAAAAATTATATTTCTGTTTATACATACCTAGTTATTAGGCACTATTATCTATCATTAACCTTTAAATATCCCTAATATGGATGTAGGCCAGAGGAATATCCAATCTTCATTAGCGTGTGAACTGTGATGTAATTGCAGCGATTGGCGGTTGAATTTATGGGTCGAGAAATGAGCGGTCGGAAGATAAATGCGTCCCATATTAGTTTAAGCCATAGCCAAATAACTAAAATGTGAATTTAACGTAGTATTTTCAGTTTTTTAAATTTTAATCCAAATATGAGAGTGAAGTAAAAGATAATTATTAGGAATAGTCTGAACTTATAATTGTCTCGTTTCACGAGATGGGTTTTACCACAGAAGAAATAATAGTATAATACTCAAATGGTTTTACTTAGAATAAAGTTTAACTACATTAGCTAGGTGTTAGTCGAAATTCCTTTGTGAAGAAAATTAGGCATTAAAAATATTAAATGAAAGTATTTCTATTGGCGACGTAGCATGTCATAGATTTGCTAAATAACAAATTAATTTCTTAATCAGTTTAATAATAGCCAGCTCATTAAAATATTCATAACAAAACAATTGAAATTCTGACTAACGTGGAAAATTCATGTCTCAGTTATTACTTCCAAATTAATTAAAAATTCATAGTGATATCATGTCGAGGTTTTCAACTTCAAACTAAGATATTCAGTCAAATATGTATGAGCGTCTGAATAATAGATTTACCTTTGCCTTACAACCAATGGTAAAATTCCCCAACGTCAAACATTTCGAGAAGATCCAATCTAAACTAAAAGGCAGGTATTGATTTTCTTTAGTTGTAGTATTCGGATGGACGAATAAATTTACTGACATAGAAATAAATTGTAGGAAAGAACTCATTCCTTTATCGCTTACAGAAACCTGTTTGAATTCGCGTTTACCTTCGAGCGCCCTCTTCAATAATTTTCAACTAGTAGAATCCCTTGTCAGGATCCATGTTCAGTAGAATCACGAAATGGATTTTTATCTAGAGCGTGGATTGGATCCATAGACGGTTCAATCTTCATCCAATATTTATCCGGAAAGAAATGCATTTTCTTTTAAATTTCATACGGGAAGGTGAAACTTTTCTTGTGAGATTGTGAAAGAATAAGTAATGTAACATTTTAAATTAGGTCTATCATTTTAAATATTTTAACGTGTTTTTCAATATAACTTGGTTCAATATAAAACTAACTTACGTTAGGTTTTTTCACATTTTCGACAGTTTGGAATAATTTTAAAAGGAGGTCATATAGATCCAATTTCAATATTTGGAGAAAGACTTCTGTGAAAAAAAGCTTATATTAATTTTAATTCAAATTCTTTTATTAACTCTTGAATTAGCTGTAGCAGTAAAGGTGAACATTTTTATTTATTTATTTAAAATTTATGTCACCTTATAAAAAAGGATGAACAAAGGGCAAACTTAATGCCTAATGGCATTGTCCACCAGTCAACCCTGGGTGGATGTGGAAAGATCTGATGGAAGGTGTTAAAACTACTTAAGAAGGAAAAAAAAAGATAAAAAAGGAAAAAAAACAAATACTACTAACGTACAATGTACATATTTTTCCCGATCTTTAATTGATTTTTTGATAAAATTAAACTTAATTTTTAATGCTCTTCCATCTCTTCATTTATTATATTTTTAGATGAAATTATTAATCCTTTAATCACATTAAAATCTATTCGTTTTGTAAAATGATTTTATTGTAATAATTATTTTTACATCGGTTCATTTCATTCAGTAACGAGAAAGGAAAAGATCTAATGTGATAAATGAGGTGTGAGAAAAATGCTTCTGTTCCATTACGACGAATATACTGAACACTTGGAGCTTGCAGTTACGTTCTACAGTGCATTCATCTTAAACAATTTCCGAGCTACGTTTCATCAGCAGTAACCGAACCTAACCTACCCGTTATACACTTAAAACTGCACTAAAAGTTCGCAAGAATAAAGGAATGAATTTCAATCTAGAGAATGAATGAGTTCATAAATCTACTTGGGATAAAACTCAATACTTTTCAGATTAAAATGTATTTACTTATGCAATGAAACTTCAACTTCACGATAGTTTTATTATTATAGTTATGTGAAATTTTCTTGGGAATTATAAGAGAATGAATGATTCAATGTCAGTTGAAGAATAGTAATTGAGGATTTAATTTACCTTCATATTATCATATTACCGTCTATACTTCCATCAAAAGTATATTTTTCAACTTTATTTTCAGTCATTTAAGATTATTAATTTCAGTTTAAAAAAATAATGGTGTTTTTTTTAATTAACGGGACACCTTATTAATCTTAGTGAAAGCTCTAAATAACTTTAAAACTTGACAATATCAACAATCGTCTTTAAATGTCATAGCAGACTCTTAAATGCAAACGGGTAATTAAGACTTCTGTAGTATAGGTACCGAGGTAGGTCGAAATAACGTTATAGCATATAGAAATCCTGAGTACTAAAACGTGTAACAGTCATTTTATGTTTGAGTCGGATACTATAAGCTCGTTATGTAGTTGTGTTCTGTTGTTGAGTGCAGCGCATCTGCTACACATGTTCGTAATGGAACGGCCTTAGCATCTATCCGGTTCTTCCTTTTAAAAGTACGTTCATTATCACATTTCGGTTTCATTACTTGAAACGAACTTAAAATGCAACCACACAATCGCTTCTTTTCAAAGTAGTTTTGGGATTAAAACATGTTTACGAAAATGTTAAACTATTATAAATATCTATTTAACAGTAATTGAGTTTTTAAGTATCCAATTAAAAAGTACTAGGTTTCTTAATTCACATTATCTGTCAATAAAAAGTCAACAATCACAAAGAGATTCAATTATGGTATTGAGAAGTAATATACCGATTTCTATTCCATAAGTACAATTAGGTCATCGGTCTTCTTGGCTCAGCTGGCAAGTAAGACAAAGTTTGTTGATTTATGAACTATATTAACCCGTTAGCATGGCTAAGTAGGTCACGGCATACTTTAAGAGAGGCAAATAAAGGAAAAAAAATCTTGGAATATTTCTTGAAGGATAAATAGCTTTTTTTTCAAATAACAGTACCTAGTTGTTTTGCTATCGTTCAGATTGAATATTAGTAATTCATGTCATGATCAATTTAAATACTTATTCTTATATATAAGTTGTGCTCCAAGGTGACCAATACTTATTTGTTATAACAGAAAAAATATTTATTAGCTAAGGTAGGTACTTTAAAACGTTCGAATAAATATTTTAAATTGACTAACATTTTTGCGTTTTTAAAGCACCGGTATGTACCCTAATGCATGAATCTCTGGTTTCAATGTTTGTTGGAAAAAATTAGATCTAATTATAAACATATTATACCTCTTGTCTCTGTGTTCCGTGATATTATATAAGCCAGATATCGTAACTACCTATATCTATAAAGATAAAGTAAAAATAGAAAAGGATGAAAAAAAATCGAGTGAAACAGATAAATGTAGAGTGTGAATGAGATAAATTGAATCGCTCATTTATTAAAAAGGAAAGTTATAAATACCTATCAATTTATGTAATAAAAGAATCCTATAATTATGTTAATATTATATTATATCTTAAGGTATCAAGAAGGCTTGGAAAGGCAGTCTATCTTGGAAACATCTGAGTAAGAAAAAGGGTGTAAATTTCTAGAGGATTACAACATCATTATCCGAGACAAGCTTCATAAGAAATGTAGAAAAGCTAGAAAACATATTTTATAAAATTAGAGAAGGTGCTCTCATTGAGAAGGAACTTGGTGGCGTAGGTTGAAAAATGTTTAGATTTTAGACACATTTATATAGATCCAGAATTCATAAATTTTCAAAGGTTTTTCAGATGGGGATTTAAAGATAACTTTCAGAGAAATCAAGGTCAGACACAGAGGCGCGGGAGGAGCGAGTGTAGTTAGTGGATGTGCCGTAGTCGGAGGTAGCAGTGGCCAGGTCTGCGAGCACGGCGCCCGTACCTTGCGTCACGCCGTCTGCAGCCGCTGCCTCTCGTTCTGCCAGCTTCTGCTTCAGCACTCGTATCCGCTCCTCCTTCTGCGGAACGAAATCTTTGTCAGTATCTTTTATTTCTTGGTCTGGAAACAAAATGTCACGTGATCCCAAATTACGTTCGTCGTCTTAATTGGTAGTGCGTGTTAAACAATAGCTAAATTTTCGTTGGAGCTCCTTTATCTTGTTTACAGATTATCTAAACTAATGCTTTATTATATTTTTAAACCTATTTTAAATAATACATAAGAAGAAGTGGGTAGTAGAATGTCTGAAATTAATTTTCATGTTTAAGAAGTTCAAATTACCGTAGTTTTGCACATGTACAAAGGAGTAATATAATACAATAATTATTTTAAACAATAAACACGTGAATAAAACGTCACAACAGACACGTAGTTCAAATTGGTTTGCGTATTTCATATGAAATCTATGAATTAATTTTGAGAAACCACATATAAGATATTTCTGAAAAATAAGGACTAATTAATGTTATAAGTATTTATGTAAATAAAATCTTAATTACTTCAAATATATAGAGTTTACTAACATAAAATAATTTCAATTTCAGTTCTGAATTGGCAATGATTACTGTAATCAAAGCAAAGTAAAAGTCCAAAAAGTTTTTACTTAACCAACGCTTGAAATATTTCAGCTCTAATATTCTTTTACAATAAAATTGTGGCGAGGGAAAACGTTTTAACGTAACAGGAAAATAATACGACACAAGTGGGAAGGACAGCGGGCTTATTATGAACTTTAAAGAAACCATGCTTTTTACAGGCCACCCTTAAACCAGGCAGGCCGAGTTTCGTATTATGACATACCAAATATTGAATGTCTTCTGTCTTGATCTGCTTTGGGTCTTTTGTCTTTGGCCAGTTTTGTCGTCTAGCGCTATGTTCAAAAACTTGAATCGGTAAGTCTCCAAAAGATTACGGTTTCTTATTATTAATATAATTTAGCTGTAATTAAAATATAATCAGTGAATATTTTGTATTAAAATAAAATTAATAGTTAAAATACATGTTTTATGCTATAAATAATTAAGAAATAAACATTTGGTATTTATTTATGTGAAATTAAGTTTTTAAACGATTGTTTTTGAACGAATGTCCTCTTGACGTTTGTCAGGACCATGGATGTATTACTCTCACTGGATAAGTAACGTTGTAGAGGTACCTGTGGACGGATGACGTCATAACCGAGGAACCATTTTTCTATTGTGTTCATGAATATCTATAGTCCCAGGATAATTATATCATTCGATTATGATTTTTTATAATGATATAAAAACATCTAACATGAATATTATAAGTAACGTAATTGTGTGGTACTTTGCAACACTACGCCAAAAAGTTAATACAATTTTTCAATGTGGCGATTACGGTCATCGGGGATTTGTGTTGCTTAAAATGTGGTGATGTACTGTTATTAATTATCAGTGAGCAAATTACAATAAAAACAATTGTAATATTTTAAATTCAGTAATTTTGAAGAAATTTAATAAAAAGCTTTAAATTCAATATTATAATATTTACTACGAGAAAAATTACCAATAGAAAACATTTTAAAGAACCATATCAAAATAGGACATAATTTTTCTAAGTAAGTGTGGACAACCTACAATTATGAAGGACAACCTCAATCCGGACTGTGATTGGTCGAATAGTCCTTAAGATATGACGTCATCGAACTTCAGGTACCTCTACAAGGTCAGCAATCCAGATAGTATAATATATCCATGGTGAGGACTATCCGCTGACATCTTACGTCAAAACTTAACGTCAAAATAAAAACTTTGCTGACCAAACAGTGTTGCCACTTGATGGATTTCAACAGGCATTATCGGGAAAAAACATATTCTGATTGCTAAAGGATTTCAGGCACGCGCGGACGGCTTAACAGATTTAGATCCACTTTTTATTGTGACAAACCGATTCTGATGTGAATCACTGATACAATAAGATTTTGAAACATGTATTTTATATGGACTAAGAATTCGCTATTACTATTACTATGGCCAAAATAATTCACAAAGTGACATTATTTTCTGTCAAATCGGGCCGGTGGATTAATGATTCTACTAAAGTATAGTATAGTATATATATTATTGTACGCCAAGGACGCCAAGGCCATTGTATAACTGGACAACAAACTTCGACGAGGTGCCTAAAGACGGAGTTACATAGGATGCCCATTTTTCTATGGTGCCCATGTTATCTATAGTCATCCATAGATCATTATAGTGTTATCCATATGTAACTCAATTGTTAAAATTTTTTACACTTGTGGTGAATTTTAAGGAAATGTACTGTAATAAATGATAATATTGTTTAAATAAATAAAAAAATAACGCTTCACACTCATAGCCCCACACTAGAATTCCCTGTGTCGTGGGTGCCATGGACAACACACAAGACAAGGACATTCACATCCAGACCGAGAACAGAAATTCAAACTCATCATTCAAATTTCCGCCTCGCTGGGAATCGAACCCAGGACCCTTGGCACGGCGATCCGGCATGGTAACCATTGCGCCACACGGGTCGTCGGGTCGTTTAATTTCGTTATCAGCTTATACAAAAATAGTCATATAAAAACATTCCTTTTCATTAAATAAAGATAATTTTGAAAGATTTAGTAGTAAAATATGTTATTTCAATATTATATTTCTTTATCGCCAGAATTTTTTTTATCAAGAAAACATTTTGAAGAACCTTATCAAATTAGGACATAATTCGTCTAAGTATGGACACCTTACAGTTATGAAGGACAACCTCATTCCGTCCCGCGATTGGTCGAAAACGGTCATCCAATAGTACGTCATCTGTCTTCAGGTACCTCTATGAAGACTGTTATCTAGTTATACTATAATATTCTTAATGGATACAAATCTTCGAAGAGAAAACATTTTGAAGAACCAATATATCAAAATAGGACAATTTTTCTAAATAAGTGTGGACTCCCTACAATTATGAAGGACAACTTCAATCCGGCCTGTGATTGGTTGAATAGTCCTTTCGATATGACGTCATCGAACTTCGAGTACCTCTGCAAAGTCAGTAATCTAGTTAGAGCAATATATGTATCCATGGTCATAATCTTCAAAGATTAGCGTCGTTATTAAGTACTTGGACGGAATATACATGCTTGACGAAATTTTGAAATTACAGCTGGCAACACTTATAACTATCTTTATTATAGGGATACGCAAAATTTCAAAAGTATCGATACGTTACTCGATACCAGTATCGTATCAAAAGTATCGACACCAAAAAAGTATCGGAACCAAAATATCGATACTAGAAGGTATCGAGTACTTTTTAATACATTTATAAAAAACCTAAATGGAATGTTAATTGTGTTGCAAGTTTCGCAAAGAAATCTAGCTGGAATGTGTCTCACAAAATAGACACTAGTAAAATTTTATCCAGGCGGTATCCAGTCAAACGATTAAGGCTTTGTTTTCATTATTTTTAATACTTCCACATTTCACTAGTTTCTCCTGCGGCATCTTCTTGAGATTGATTAAACTTTAAATGCAAGTTCTATAGCAGTTTACAGTACCAGTAATATATCTTATTATTACATATATTTTTTATTCCAAGTAAGACGAGATGAAAACGAAAGAACCATTTTGTACTTCTCTACGACTCACATATTTTGGTGACTTAGTGTTATTAAAAAAAATACTACACAGATTATTCAACCCGTAAAGATTACTCGTAAAAAACTTCTAAAATAGTTCAATCAAATAAAATGATAACACACATAAGTGCTCGGCAATGAGTGGGAATTCCCCGAATCATTATCTTAGGTTTGGTAGTAGGTAATGTGACAAACGAAATCAATGGATTTAAATAAAATTGTTCAAAATATCGATGAATAATTGTTAAGTTTCAAGTTAGTAATTTATTAGAAATGGGGAAGAGAGTACTTACTCGAATCTTTCTAAAAGTATCGATACCTCAAAAGTATCGATATCTAGAGGTATCGATACGTTTTACGTATCCAATATCCATAGCTAAATAAAATAAACTTTATTCCTTCCCAAAACTTTCTTTTCAAGTTTACGTAAATAAGCAAAATTGCTTTATTCGTTTATTGATATTCTTTACTCAGATAATTCGAATGGCGTAGTTACCTTATTTTTTGTTAGTAAAACTATTCTTGAATAAATCGCGTAACAACCATTCTACGTTCGTAGTAACGACAATAAACATTTTATTTTGTTTTAGTTATTGTGGGATTTGTGGGTGATATTCCCGGCGTTATTGTGTAACTTAGCGCCCCAGCCTGCTCAAATACAATGGATCAAATTATCCAAGAGTCAGCCCCGATAACCTCGGTGAAACCTAGTAGTCCACACAAGAGGAATATTATTGTGTACATGACAATATAATATAGTTTGGAAGCGGATGCTCTGATGACTATTTTAGTCGTAAGGTCAGTATAAACAGAAAAAAAATGTTATAGTTTTTACAATATCTTTATTTTGCTTCTGAATTATCCAGAGTTGTGTTGGTTTATAGGGTTAGGTGTCTTCTCAGCAGATACCCAAATTACCTGAAATTAAATGAATAAGTTACATTTTCGTGCTTGTAAAATATTTATTTTCTAATCTAATTAAGTCTCCATTACTGACCTAAAATTTTTGTTGTTTCAGGTTAATTTGTCACTGATAAATAATTGATGAAGACTATAATAATTGATTTCATGTTGTGATATTTTTTAATAATATAGTGTAATGTGTTTGATTTTGTTTAATGTGTTTATTCAACTGGTTATGATTTGTTATATCTGCGATTGTATTATAATTGAGTTCATGTGTGATTTTTTAATCCATATTCTAGTTAATAACTTCTTATTAAAAGCAAATCCATTGTATTAAAAGTCTTATATTTTGCACCTGGCTGACATAGAGTACTTTGACCCACTGATCTATAGTAACTTAAAAGGTTTTGTGATGACAATGTTTATTTTATAATTAATTATTTGTTAAATTATTAGAAGAAAATGCTTATACACTCATACTCCCCGCAGTAAGTTTTTACCACACATGGCATGGGACACACATAATAACATATCACAATCACACCCATGACCTGAGTATAAATATTTATCTGTCACATAAATATCTGCCCCCGCCGGGAATCGAACCCGGGACCCCTCGTTTCGTAGGCAGGATCGCTACTAACTAGGCTACAGGGTCGTCATATTATGTTTGGCTCAGCTTTAGAACAGGGAATGTTGAAAAATTGGTTCAAATATTTTTTTTTCGGTAGATTATATTATTAAATGTCGATTACCAAAGTTTCACTTTACGGAAATTTATAGTTTAAGAGATATGAATTTTTAAAATATCAAATTATTCCGAATTATTTGCTTACATTTATGACTTAATATGTCAAAATGCAACAGCCATCTTGAATATCATGTCAATTCAAGGGGTTATCTGTCAATTAAGCTTCAATTTCTGACAGTAGCTGTCATAAATCGGCCATGACAGTCGTCAAATAATCTCATCATTCATTCATTGTCATACTCGCGTTTGAGAACATCATTGTGATCGCGCTTGAGAATTTTCGTTGAATACAACAACTATCATTAAAGTCAAATTATTTTGATTCCCAGACATCAGGTCACTAAAGCGAGGTCACTAAAGCTTGCCTCAGGAAAATCAACTGAACTCAAATCGAAAGAAGGATAGGTTAGGTTATGGTTGTCTGATTTTATTTAGGAGAAAAATAGGAACCCCGCGAAGCGGGGTTCCGTCGACATCTATGGCGAAGCTCCTTGCCGTGAAAAAACAACTGAACTCAAATCGAAAAAAGGATAGGTTAGGTTATGGTTGTCTGATTTTATTTAGGAGAAAAAGGAACCCCGCGAAGCGGGGTTCCTTCGACATATATGGCGAAGCCCCTCGCCATGAAAAAACAACTGAACTCAAACCAAAAGAAGGACAGGTTAGGTTATGGTTGTCTGATTTTATTTAAGAGAAAAATAGGAACCCCGCGAAGCGGGGTTCCGTCGACATCTAAGGCGAAGCCCCTCGCCATGAAAAACCAACTGAAATCGAAAGAAGGATAAGTCACATATTTGTGACTGATACAAACAGTTTAATGTACCTTTTTGTCATTTCTGGCGTTTAATATTTTAGTACTGAGTAAAGTTATTTTCCATTTTCTCGGAAATGGTGCATCGCTGAGAGTTGCGAGTGGTATCGTTGTAATCAGGAGCGAATCCTTTATAAACGTATGATTAATAAACAATGAAATAGCCAAGAAATAGCTTAATAAATTATCTTGATATTTTTTTTTTCAAAATTTTTTTTCTCGAAAACTAAAAGTTTCCGTAGATTGCGGTATTCAAAAACGTGTTGTACACCCCCCCTCCTCCCCCCAAAAAAAATTTCATCGAAATTGGCGTCATTCCCTGTTCTAAAGTGCTTCCTTATGTTTGCTACTTAAGTTTATTTCTTTAAAAATGTATAATGTTGATTACAATTTTATATTAAATTTGAAAGGAGGAGGTCCTGTGTTTTTTTTAATAACTCACCAATTGCACATCCAATGACTGGTATTGCTTTCCATTGTAATACTATTCTTTATAGTCAGTAGGACATACAATGGCCACATGAGTGCATTCTATGGAGCCTAGTATACCCGGCATTCCTAAAATTACAGAAGAATATAAAATAAATATATTATGTTAAAATTGTTTTTATAAGTAAAGGATGGGTGTCAATAATATAGGTATATTTTTCTCTGAAGAGTTTTGGATTTTTATTCATGTATTTATCAACTACGGGTAGTTATATTTAAGATACAAGCCAAATAAAGTCAAACATTTTAATAAGTTTGTAACAAAAATAGTCAAGTTTAATAAGGCTGGTAACTAAGTTAATAATTAACTAAAAGAGGTTAGATTATCGTTAATGAATAACAAAAATAGTAAAAATAATTAACTCGAGTTCTCACTATCATTATCATCAAACCACTGTGACGTAGCGGCGTCTAGAATGTAGTCACTGTAAGTGACCGTTTGACTTTTTGTTTTCTGTTTTCATGTAGATACCTATTGTATCTTAAATAGCAAAGAACTGCTGCTACATGTGCACAACAGCCCACCACTCGTGCACCCTACTTTACATTGACAGTGGCTTCAACCCATTAATGGCCCACGACTGGGCACGGGTCTCTCCTCTTGAGGAGGCCTAGAGCATACTCCACCACGCTGCTCCAGTGCGGATTGGTGGAGGGGTTAGTGGCCAACCCGAGTGTCGGAAGTTTTCAAACCGCCCGAGGGCCTCCGACACGGCTTAACGACTGTTATCTTATGATAACAACCGGGACCGACGGCTTTAAGTGCCCTCCGAAGCACGGAAAGGGTCAAGAATTTTTTGCCACTAGCGGTCACCCATCCAACTACCGATCGCGCCCGATGTTGCTTAACTTTGTCGATCACTTAAGGTCGACGCAAGCCGCAGGGCTATGAGCGCTGACAGTACCACACATAAATTGGTGGACAAAAGCAGTTATTATATTGAATTAATGCCTTACATATTTTTGAAAATGAATGTGGCGATTGTAATTGAACACGGACAACATCATGCCTTTCTTTATGGACAAAATAAAAAATAACTTAATATAAACCACAATGAAATAAAAATCTTAGCGCTTAGTAGCGAGTTATTATTGTTTATGTGACGAATGCTGGCAGGTGTCACATAAATACACATATTATGAGTAACATACGAGCGCACTGCATCAACACTTATATTTATATATGTTATTGTTTACAATATGTTAAATCATGTTAAGGATAAAGTGTTGGAATGTTGCTGATGGATAAAAAAAGTAAAAACTACAAAAATCTATTTTTGAAGACATTCCCCAAAATATCCTATTTCAAACTATAAATAAAAACAAAAATATTTGTGAAAGATAAGATATATTATGCAAACCGCACAGGGTCCGTAGTCTAGTATTGAAAAAATGTAGCAATAGGGCTCTGTGGTATTTTTTATTTTATTTATTTATGTTATAATTTATGGACACATAGATAGATACATTATACAGATAAAACATCAAGAAAGGATGGCACAAAGGAACTGCTTATTTCTCATGAAATTTCTTCCAGCAGCCCTGAGACTGAGACCGTGTACACAAAATACAATAAAAAGGAAGTACAAACATACATAATAAATACGTATAATACATATATACAAGCATAAAAAAACATACATACATAAAATATATATAATATAACAACAAATACCGACGATGAAATGATATTTTAGAACCATGTAAAGTGTAAACTGACAGGAAATAAACATTATGTACTGATAAAAAACAAAACTATGCAGCTAAGGAAAGATAATGCTCTTTCACTCGTTTATTGAACGTTGAGATAGTTTTAGATTATATTTAGTTTTAGATGGTATTATTTTATTTTCCGTGATTTACAGGGAAAATTACCTAGGTTATTAACACCCTTCCTATAATATTGCTGTAGATGTGGAGTTCAAAACAGTAATTTTGATGTTTCACCTTACAACGGTTTTGGAAAGCGAATGTATTTTTCTTTTGGATTTTCGGCAGATTCAGTAAATCTGTTGTCTTAGATATTATGCCCCAGACGGCTGGCTATGTCTCTGAATGTGAGCCAATGTCGCCAGTGACATGTTGGTATGATACTGTGGCATAAATAGATAACCTCTAGAACCTGTACAAAGGTTGACATGAAAGAGTATGTTTAAGAATAAAAGGTTTAGCTTTGAATGCTAAAGAATATAACAGGGTGCACCCACATCATTTTAAATCACCGAAGAAAATATTTACTGCAGCAGCGCGATGGAATACAAGGTGGGTAAATAATAGAAATAAAAAAAACCTACCCTTTGTCTCCACTGTTAAATCAGTGGATTTCGAGGAATTCCGCATTGTGAAGTGAGGCTTTGGAGGAAGTATCTTTGGACGACATCCACATCGCTGCCTTCTCTTTTTTTTCAGCCTTTTCTTCCGCTTTTCTTGAGCTGCATTGGCCTCCGTGAATACGAAAATTAAGCAGAAAGTGATAATTTTCCTATATTACAACCACCAACACCATTTCCAGCGGATCGCTCGCTTCTCTTATTTGGAATCTTTGAATCCTTCTTTTTTTTCCACCTGCTGCATCAGCCTCGATAAATTAAAAGCTAACGAGTTTTTTTTATACCTACAATAAAAACAAAATAACCAACTACGAAATTCTAATAGAAACACTTGCAAACTATCGCTATTCCAGTGCTCTTGGGCACCTTTTATTGAAGTTTAATTTTTGCCAGCCAAAACCGGCTCCGAAGTGTCAAAAGGGAGCTCATAATACGGTATTGCCGGGCAGAAGACAATTTTAAGCCACGGATGTGTCACGTGACCGCTGCCTGGCTGGCAATAAGAGTTGATAATACGAATTTGCAATGCAACCCAGTTTACGCCGTAAAATGCCTGGAATTAAGAGTTCATGATAGACCTGCAGTTAATTAAAGTGAAACGGTTTTTACATTTTCTTTCTGTTTGCGCACCAGCAATACGATGTACTGGCGACATTTTGCTATCGATAAAAAATATTTCTCTCTTTCTCCTTTACGTTCTTTTCTCCTGATTTTAAAAATATTTTTTGCACTTTGATCGGAATAGTTTCCAATATCATTTTAAAGTTTGTGTCAGGATATACCTACTTTTCCTGACAGCAATTATGTCAATCTTGAGTACGCATTCTGTAAAAAAGTGGGTAGATAATAATTATGTATGTACACAATATATTCATTTATAAAATGACAACAAGCATTTATTTATAAATGAAATATCTGGTCCCGCGTGGAATTGAACCTGGGAGCATTTGCACGGCAATTCCCTGGACCATCAAATTAAACAGATTGTCGAAAACACAGTATTTTCCTTTCAGAGAATTCTTCTAATTTCAAATTCAAATTGCAAATTCTACGAAAACATCAAACAGTTTAAAATACCTAGAAATGGGCTATTAAATATTCAACCTAACCAAACAAAATATGTGAATTTACCAAATGTTCCTTCAGTTAATGCTTTACACAGTATTTATAACATTATTATGAGAAAAAAAACTGTTATTATTGTTTTTCCATGAAACCTATTCGCCTATTGATGCAGAGACACGGTACGTCATTGCGAGGCGTCACGTCCTCGTCACGTCGCTGTATTGAAAGCGAGAGATTTACAATTCCATTGATCAGTGCGGACAGCTGACAGGCCATGGGGCCGGAGTACTAATACAGAAGCAGCGCTGCAACGCAAACAATATTTCAAAGGTGCGATCACGGCCGCGCAAATACATATTCCATTACCGGGCGTGGAGTAAGGCTTAAATACTTCTTTATTGAAAATGTAAGTTGAGATATATTAAGGACGTATTATTAGACTTTTATCTTGACAAACCTGGAACTAGAACTAAGGAATAAAAGTTTGCCCAATACTTACATTATTTGCCAAAGACATCATGGTCTTATTATACTAATGACATGCCATGGTTACAGATATGCATATGGAGGTAACACCTAAATCTACAAAAGCCCCCAGTACCCAGGACTTGTTCATTCAAGTTTCCTCACTCAGGAATGAACAACGAAAACCTAAGGACAGTTCTGACCAGTGACTACTCCTGGAAGCGACATAAACTAACGGACCCATTTAAATGACTTCATCACCTTTATCTTTACCTTCTTAAATGAACATGATATTCATTAAAATTAACAGAATTAAATAACTTTTATTCAAAGCTCGCCTTACCGATTATTTCAAAAATGGATTATTGGATATTACAAACTTTCCGTACTGTTTACACCTTCTGTTGCAAGCTTCGTGCTCGTTTCAAAGATAAAATTGTAATAATATCTAGGTATTTTCTATTGCTTATTATTAGGTATTTATTATTGCTTCTATTCTTATTTAAAAAAAAAACATTCACACACTCACATCTCCACATTAGGGTTACGGTGGAAAGAACAATCACAATCAAACAACAAAAATGACGGGTTTTTCAAAGAAACATTTTATCTGTTACTCGTATTTGAATTTTACCCTCAGCCGGGAATTATAGCCAGGACTCCCAGCTCTGCACTGCAGAGCCTGCAGGCAGATCATTCTGGGCTGATTTACATTTACTACGTATACATTTATACCGTGATTCTTGATAAGAAAGTTTCCATACGTAACGTTAAGCAAAATATATGCATAAACTTTCGGGGTGAAATAAATTTTTTTCTTATCCGGTGGAAATCTTAAAAAGTTACCTTAGACTCTTGGAGTGGATATTTACAATTTATTTTCAAAAGCGTCCATACCAGTAATATTCTAATGCATGGAAAGCCTTTGGCATCTAAAGCAAATGCGGAAAATAAATGTGTCTAGGGACTTTATTGTATAGTTTTGCAGATGCCTTCAATTCCAGTTTCGTTCCTGTAATGTCAATACTTAATTTAATAGTAAGTGAAGATGTGACATGATAAAAGTATTAGATTCACCTATTAGAATTATATTTATTTATTGAGGCGATCATAACTAGACAGCTTATGATAATCAAGACGACTGTGAAGGCAAAAGCTATTGGCAAAATATTTCTGAGCGCTTCCATACTTCCGTGCGTGGAGGCCATGTAAATTTATGTCCTGGTTTTTTCGTAATAGTCGTTAAGAAACATCTGAGGCCTTCGAGCGACATGGAAATTTCCGACACTTGGGTTGCCCACAAACCCCTCCATCAATCTGCATTGGAGCAGCGTCGTGAAATAATTGAAATATAGTTACTCTAGGCGTGAGCCGATAATGCGTCGTAGCAAACAGGCATCCATTATGGATCACATGTTAATTAAAGCGTAAATATCTACAGAACAGTTGTCAGTCAAAGTATTTGAGTAACAGTAATATTATTATATGTCATAACAAAAATTTATATTTCATGTGATATAAGTTGGACTCACAAACATAAAATTAATATCAAACTCCGCTGTATAAACCCCGATAACTTCACACCGTTTGGTGTTTACGTCAGGTCATAATTAAAGTTCTACGACTTCTATGTCAATCCCAACAATACTCCACCCGAAACTAACTTTCCATTTTACCGTCCAGTTTCAAAACTGAACAGTTTTCTGAGCGAATAAGCACCAAACACTGCTTTTGACTGTATACTGGAAACAGTGACAGGTCAGGTTAAAACTTTAAATTGCTCATGAAAATGGCAACAAATATGTATAGGTACACAACCCTTATCCTTTCCCTTTACCCTTATTCTCAAGACACTCGTAGCTGAGAATTTAAAATGATTTTAAAGTTTATCTGGAAATGAACTTTGGCGATGTGATTAATATCACCTCTTGCACAAAGTATTGATCAATCATGTTATTACTTTTGATAATATTATTTTAGTGGTTATAAGTTAGTATATCTGAACATGAATTGCCTGTATTCGACATGTTCATTAGTAATTTCGTCCTTATTTTAATTTTTACTCATTGCCATCAAATAGAAATAATTGAGAATTAACCTTTTTCACGTTTCCTGCTTTTAAATTCCCATTTATTTTCTAAGAAGTACGAGCAAATCGAGCAGTAAATTGTAACTTGTACGAACGAAAATTACTTTACGGAACTTTAAGTTACTGTATCTTACTTTGTATCTTGGTTTGGATCTTTCCTCATTAGATAACCACGCTGCTCTCATGAACCGACCAACCGAATGTGAGAAGTTCTTAGATCTTCCGTCGCAGGTCTGCGACGTCTTACCAAGAAATTTAACTAAACTTTGACTTTAAGCACAGACTACTTAATAGCACTTAGTTATAACATAACATCAAGTAAGTTGTTATGGTAAGTTCCAGAATATTATATTATATAGGTCTGCAAAAAAACTGCAGACTATTTTTTTCATTCAAGGGCCCGTCTGTGAAAAATTCGGCTTTAATGTTCTAATTCTGGTTGGAGTGAAATATCCACCCACCTTTGCCAGCTAAATGATAAGTGTTGGAAATGTCAAAAAATTCACGGCCGTATTATGCTGAACCTGAACTTAAAAGGAAAACTATCACGCCCAGGTTACTTAAGTAGTTAGTGATAGTCAATGAGCTTACAACTATGGAACTCTACGTATCGTGTGGTCTGACACGCACTTGGTCGGTTTTTATTGTTTTTAGTATATGTCATAAAAACCTCTATCATTTTTTTTATTGCCTACGATAAGTTACTTAGAAGGCTACTTCAGATTACGGCATTATTCGAATAAATTGTTATCTAGATGATCATTCGAATAAAAAGTCATTCGCTAAGTTATTCGCGAATAATTTATTCACGAATGAATTATTCCTGGAATAAATTGCCCATAATATTTATTCGTTAGTCGAATAAATATTGCCAAACTCCTACTCTTACGCCCATCGATTAAAGGACGTAAGAACGGCACTGTTATCTGTGTAATGACACATTGTTCTAACATGAGTAGCGGGAAAGGCGAAGGGAACACTGCATTATGTCTGTTGAGGAGATTGTTCCGTGAAAATGCGTTGATACGCGATAATTACAAGCCGACTTGGTCAACTTTACCCTTGTTATTATACGTAGATTAGTGAACAAGTTAACAAGTAAGCCTATTTCGCAGATATTGTATCAAAATTGACATTTGGGATCATAATTCCCAGGATGACTGAATGAATGAAAATATTTTTTTACAGATTACCGCTCAGACCGCCGGAGTAATCCATAAGAGTATTCATACTTTAGCAGTAGGAATCCCTGTCGCGGGTGGCATAAACGACACTAGAGATCTAGACTGACATCACTAACCACATCCCGAGATTAAACACTTATCTTTCACATGAACATACCAAAGTATAGCCACGTTCGTCGGCATACTCTGTTCGCAGTCCGGGATTGCAGACTAATGCTGATGAGAGAGTCACCGCTTATTCGAGCATTGACTCTGCTTAATGGTGTACTAGCATGGGATCCTGCTCTAGATATATTTTTTTCAACGCCTGCTGTTTTTCGCAGAACTGTCAAACAATATGTGGCGACATTGTAAACGCATTGGATGTTTTTAAGATCTGTAATGTTTACAATAAAATTGTCTGTATAAATAAATAAATAAATAAATAAATAAATAAATAAATAAATAAATAAATAATTCGGCACACAGCCCCGGCCGGAATTCGGCCGTATAGAGGACGCATAATACAATGAATTGATTATTGAATTAATTATTCCTACTCTCAATAAAAAAGAAAACATATTGAATAAAAAGACATACGATTGACATATTAATACAGTTTAGGTAGTAAAAAAGAAAAACTTGCTTCCCTTGATAATGATTAGGATATTCATTTATTCACGCTGCTATTATATTATTCCTCTTTGTAAGGAAAAAGCAATAACGTAAAATTTCTTAAGTAATTTCTAAATAAATCTTGTTATATAATTTTTCTCGCAGTAACGTTACGAAATTATGGATTAAATTATCTTCTCGGAAGAAGGTTCAACGGTTATTGTATTAATTTACCTGTAACGAGCGCTAAAGTCACTTTCGAAAAAGTTAAGTAAGTTAATATACTTATTTTATTGCTGAAGCTAAAGAGATTTTTGTTTATATGTTTGAGCACGCTAATCTCTGGAAGTACCATTCGGATTTAAAATAAAGTTGTGTATAATAACTACATTCATGACGAAGACTATATACAGTCATTGAAGTATAATGTCATAGAACAGACATCTCGAACAAAATGTGTGTCCCGCCCGGGAGGTTCCATTTTCAAAATTGAGCCCCGGTTCTTCTTTCAAAATCGAACGAATCCATTGAAGATTGAAGCCACGTGGCGCCAATGCATTGGGGCATACATGGTGTTCGCGTTGTCGGTTCTATACGCTGGTAATATTACTTCAATGTATACAGTATTTATTTTTAATTCCTAACGAAAAGGAGTTGCTTCAGGCGTCAAGGGTATTTATTGACTTTATCTTGTTTGCTATAGGCGAGTTGTATCGATATCAATTTATGATTTTTGTATGAAATTAAATGTGTTTTTGATCAGGTCCTCAGGGATGGTGCCTTCAGGAACAGTAATCAGGATACCAGGGTATACGGTACTAGGGTACATAGGGTATGGTACCCATTTTGACATAGTTCGGTTACAATGTCAAAGACAAAGAGGGTGGGGAACCCTTTTGATCGGCACCGCAATGGTAACGTAACCTTAGGAATCCTTTGGCTTCTTATCTGATTTAGATCGAACTTTGTGTGAAGCATTCAGTAGGAATGGAAATGAGGGACGATAGAGACTTAAAAAATAATAACATACACATTTGTCTCATTTTAAACTCGAACGCATTCATGATTTTATTTATTTCAGTTTGCAGGCCTAGCAATACCTAGTTCATTTTTTTTGTTTCTATCACCACTACTTTTATTCAGAATAGTCAATTCAAAACACCGTTGGAATTTTGCGAGTTTATTGAACTATGCAAAGCTTTTGAAATACCGTTTGATGGAGTGTAGGAAATCAAAAACCTGGCCTGTAGATAAAACCGCACCTCCCGGATTTTCAACAAAAGACTACGGTTTTCAAGCCTTTTAAATAAATTTTTGAAACGTAAAATAAAAGAATTCAAGCCTAGATATTTATTGTAGGTATATGTCCAATAGTTTCTTTTTTATAAATTTTAAAAATCGAGAGGAAACACCGCGTGTCGCAAATGATTATGACGTTATTCGTACAGTCTGCATTATGAAGACAGCAGAATAGGCAATTATAAAAATAACGCTACACTAGCCCCACACTAGGATTCTCTGTGTTGTAAGTGCGATAACGGGTCGTTATTCAACTGTTTTTACCTTACCACCCAATGGTAAGTGTTCATCATCACATCACCACATCATTGACGCCTTTTGTAGGTGAAAAAGGAAGCGATCGACCGCAATATAATCGATACACGTAAAAAATACCTCACTCTCGATTTTAGGATGATGGTGGTAGCAACCAGGTCAGGCACTTAGGCTAAGCTTGGCACTCGGCGACGCGTAAGGCGTAAGCATTGTCGGGTTAAACTGGTAAGCAAAGAGCCCAGTGACATTGAATAATATGTAAATTATGATACGGTGCGTAAAAGATAACCGTGCAATAATAGACCATTTAAGTCACGACTATCGTTTATTATTTTACAGCACATTGTGCTCTACACCCCCCTTAAAAATAACACTTTTTCATGACTAAGTGGACTACTTAAGTCACTTATTAGACCTTGCGAAGATGTGTAACTTAAGTTGTAAAACATTACAAGGCGTGAAGTTAGCGTTAGAGCGTAGCGAGGATGTTAAACGCTGTGAAATAGATACACAATACTTTTATCGTTTTGATACCAAAAGTACAAACGCAGTTCATTGTTTAGTAGGGCGGAGAACAGGGCAGCTGGGAAATGAGTATAAATGTCTGTGGCGAATGAGCACAGAATGTGTGATACTTCCAGTCCGCTAAGCATGATTGCTAAGACAAAAAGACAAAGTTGCAGTACGCCTTTACGTTCTCACGAAATGTGAACACTGTTTGCAGGCCACCCGGTTTTACGACATTTTGTAATTCGTTTAAGAGGCAATGTGTGACGCTTCTCCAATAATGTATCAGTCGATGTCTGAAGCCAGTCACTACCCAGATTCAAATACTGCTAATAAAACAGTGACAAGGCCGAAGGATGAATAAACGAAGAAAAAATTAACGTACGTAATTTGGCTACTTTTATTGATATAGAAAATTCACATTGCATAATTTATTTACTAGATTTTGCCCGTGGCTCCACCCGTGGTAGAGTGATTTTGAAACGAAATGTTTAATTAATTAATTTAGATTTATAGAACCATACTAGATATTAGATGATGCCCGTGGTTTTCGCGCGTGGATATCGATTTTTTACAAATCCTGCGGGAACCCGAACTTTTCCGGAATAAAAAGTAGCCTTTGTGTTACACCAGGATATAGGCTATCTCCATTCCAAATTTAAGCCAAATCGGTTAAGTAGTTGTGGTGTGATTCAGGAATAAACATCCAAACATCTTCACAAGTTTTCACATTTACAATATTAATAGGATTTAGACATCTTGACGCTTAACGCTACTCCAGTGCGGATTGGTTCAGGGGTTAATCGATCAAACCAGTTTTGGGAAGTTCTTATATCGCTCAAAGTTCGCCAACATATCCAACGACTCCAATTCAAAACACATTGCTACTTACTTACACATAATATACTTACTTTTTTTTGTCTTCTCTCTTTCATGGTCAGCAAGCAGTGATAAATTTGGTGTCGCTGCTGTAGCGACGGTAGCCACTTACCATCAGGTGGACCGTCAGCTCGTTGGCCAGCTATTTCCATAAAAATATACACATATATACGAGTGTATATTTTTATGGTATATCAAAAACAATACCTGTGCGATAAGTTTTTGCAGCTCCTCGTTTTCCTTGACGAGCTCTCGGTAGCGCTCCTCGTCGGCGGGGGCGGAGCCCGAACCTGACCCGCGCCCGGTTTCTGGCCGCTCCGTCGGGTGCCGGATTACTTCTATCACCTGGATAAAGGATACAGGGAAAAAAAAATAATTATTATTTATTGCCATACACAAAGATTAAAAATTACATAATATGAAAAAAAAGAAAGACAAAAAAGTTTGTGAATGGGCAAAAGGAGTTATAAGTTAGGGGTTATGAGGATTACTTCTATCACCTGGATAAAATAACACTGCTGAAGCATTGTATAGGTTTTACCGAACTTTGTGGCCAGCGTGGTGCACGTAAAGTCAAGTCAATAGATGTGAAAGTTTGTGAAGATGTTTGGATGTTTGTTCCTCAATCACACCACAACTACTTAACCGATTTGGCTGAAATTATGAATGGAGATAGCCTATATCCTTTTTATCCCGGAAAAAATCAAGGTTTCAGCGGGATTTGTAAAAAATCAATCTCAACTGTTGGGCGAAGCCGCGGGCAAAAGCTAGTATTTCGCGCAAAAGATACTGAATGGATTTTCATGAAAACCAATAGACCACGATCTGGTCTGGAATAAGACATAGGGAACTTCTTGTCACGTAAAACGCGGGCAAAGCTTAAAGCAGAGTGCTACTTAAATAAAATAAAAAAATAACACTACTTATATAAACACTTTTTAAACATTGTATAGGTTGTACCAAACTTTATGGCCGGCCTGATACAAGTGAAGTTAAATTAAAAATTTATACAGGCATTTTGTGGATTACAAATTGACTAGACCTTGACTTATCATGGGAAATCCTGTGTAGCAGGATGGGCACATACCTATTATTGAGATATCGTAAGTTACTAAGGTCAATTTAAGTGCGTAAGTCCAATTCAACGTGACCACTGCCTGTCATAATGTTAGGTATGTTTTTTTAACCGATTTAAAAAACGAGCAGGCTCTCAATTCGATTGTATTTTTTTTGTTTGTTACTTCAGCATTTCGTCACTAATCAATCGATTTGGAAGATTATTTAATATTTATTATTCGAAATAGCTTCCGGGTTGGTCTCATATTTTTTCCATTTCTTCTTCCATTTTTTCAAGAAATGAGGGAATTTCTCAAATATTGTGTTCTTCAAAGAATAGTTCTTATTTTTTTTTTATAAAATTTAGATTATATTATCTACCACCCGGGAACCGATTCGTAATTTTTATTACCAGTATAGATAAACATGAGTTTCTTACTCCCAACAGAAAATAAACTTTGCTTTTATACGGTCATGACATTGTGAGATTCAATCTTTTTTGTGACTCTCACTTAAAGATAAATTTTACTCTAGGTATAATACGTCCGTAATATTTCATGATAAGTATTTAAGTATATTAAGGAGTATCCCTTTGACCTTCCGACCCTACCTTACCAACGTTGTCCTGATATACGTCCCTCGTTACCAGTATCTTTATATCCCGAAGCTACCTTACCTAACTTAGTTTATATGCGGCCTGTATTATTTACATTTAGGGTTGCCAAAAAGCCTTCTGTCCGGATTTTTGTACAAGTATTGAAGGTCGCTGTTCGTTATAGAACACCATGGGGCAAGGGGCGCTAGCTGTGGGACGACGGGCTATACTTGTTTTTTTTAGAGGAGCACCATTTTTAACAGTTAGTGAAAGCGTCAAAAAGGGGCTCAATAACACCATCTCGCTCAAAAAATTTGGTAATAATTTCTAAAAATGACTTGTTTAGAAATGTCTGTTTTTTAATATCAAACTTATTGTCCGTAGTTTTCTTTGAGATGGTAACCCTATTTACGCTGAATGGAGGCTGTTACCGTGAAAAGGTGTTTTAGATTCAAGCAATGAAATATAAATGTAATGTGCATTGAATAACTGTATCAAAGAAGCGCTTATGAGCCAGTTTCAAGGGAAAAAAATAGACGCTTACAATTTTAAATATTTCAAACGGATAGCAGGAATTTTATAATGTTATATTAAAATATAAAACTGAACATTTAAAATTCTGTTTTTTAATTTTATATAGCTATCAGAAATATTGAGACTGTAGTATATCGTTCCTGTTGCTCATAGACGCCAGTAAAACCAAAGGGATTCCCTTTCCCCAATGCGTTGGGAGATTAGATAGAATAAAAAAAGTAACATTTCTGGTCTGGCTCTCCAGCTCTAGAACGACGACAATTCATTTGGCGAGACTCATGACATCACGACTAGAAAAAAAGATATCAGTAATAATACTTTGTGAGTATATGTTGCATTTAAAATGTTAAGTGTACCTACGAGATGATGGTTAAAGCCATACGACAGTGGATATAAACTACTGTACCTAACTCAAAACGCAATGCGTCTAAGCTGTAAGCATGTAGTTCTAGTGGAAACTGAATATGATATCTATAATTAATTTTAGCATTGGTTCTATCGGTTCTTCGTTGTCATGCGAATTAGGTCTTCTTCTTTATGATATCAGTAATAGCATGAAACTAATAAAGTCTAATTCAACGAACCAGGATCATTGCCAGGAATAAGTTTATAAAATTGATTGTAACAAGCTCAAATCATAATGACAAGGATTTATTAGCATGATATTTTACCACCTTGTGCCTTGCAAGTGATATGGAACTAGAACGAAGTTGGAAATTTCCGCCGTAGTACCGTATACTCTCATTAAGTCTCCTGACATCGCATTCAAGGTATTCGAGCTAAGTGGAGCACATTGATCGCTCCCATATAGACATCAACACGTTTTTTTCCTTATTCGCACTTAATTCTGCAGTCTGTCAGTGCAAAACTGAGATAATGCCTTAATCTAGAGTGTGAAACGGAGATTGATTGATTGCATGGAAGGGAGAGGAACATCAAACATTAAATAAAACGTGTGTGTGTTCTTATGTTCGCACGTAAGAAGTTATTCCTACTTCTTTGGCGTAGTAGAATAAAAATAGCTAAAGAGTTCATTATGTATGCCATAACTGTTTGTAAAAGGAATCAGTTATCAGCTAACTTCATCATGTTGCGTTTTGGCTGTCGGTGTGCGCGCGCATCGTAAAAAATTTACTCTCATAATTTTTTCCAAACGCGCCGATAGAAGTATAACTTCAAAAACATCCACGAATGAAAATTATTTGATACCTAAGGCCAGAAATAATAGTAACGCTAGTATATGCAATGTTGCTTAAGCTGGCCATACACGATTAAGTATACTTGTCAAGTTTGAAGCGGACTTGACGCAGTATCCAGTAAACTTGACGGTGTATGCCTATCTCTGTATGGAAGATCACTCATGCAAACTGGATACCGCATCATGTCTGTTGCAAACTTGACAAGTATACTTGATCATGTATGACCAGTTTTAAGCTACCATGCCACTAATCACTTATGTACCTTAGAGTGTAATAATAGCCCAAAATAACAATTGACTAGTCAACGAAAATAGTAGGATGGACCCAAAACTTTTGGGAAATTCAACCCCTAAGGATGTAAACTTTGACTAAAAAAGGTATTTAAACTCTTGTACTTGTACTCATGTGGGACCCACATATACACAAAATTTGGGATTTCTTTTGTTATTTGGTACGGATATAAAATAATGAGACATTTTAAAAATGTACCTTCTCATGTCGCAAAAACAAACATCATTTCAAGCAACACAAAAAAGTCCACGTAGGCCGACGAGGTAATCCACTGGGATCTTATGCTCGGAGAAAGAGGGTCAATAACTATAGGGTCACCTGTGTTGAATTTTTCACTCGTAGTCGCTTCTACGACACTTTGATTTTGGATTACACTTCCGTAACTATACTCTCGAAAATATCCTGATTTACTTCTTGAAGCAGATAGTTTTCATAATTTTTTTTTGCCATTTGCTAGTACGATCAATAATATAATTACTGATATTTAAGTGATTCTTTGGCCATACAAGCGACATTATAAACTAAGTCATCAATGAAACAATTTTTATTAGGAGTAACATTTATCTATAACATCTATCCCATCTGTGTAAATCTTAATAATATGTAGTTAGTCAATGTTAAAATACGGTAAAAAAAATCAATTATTTCCTGTTCAACTTGCTGGCTGAATCGTGTAAAACATTATCATTATTTTAGGGAAACAAAAAGATACAGGCATACATAGAATGAAGATATATCAGTATCAGGGACTCAGGGTCTTATCTGTTATTCATTGGTTAACAAAACCGATATCGTACAAATCCGAGGGGACGTAGTTACGTTTGGATTGTGTTAGCAATTTTGTATCAGATACAGAAATGTTGTCAAGACATTAATTATTATTTACTGTTTCAGACAGAGCTTGCAAATAATAATTACGGCGATATGGTTAAATTTTGGCTTCATTTTATTTCCTCCTTATGATCGTATGAAGAGTTCTACTATTTATTTTAAAATATTATTTCAGATATTACAGACGTGAATTAAAATGCAAGGAGGTTGCATATCTGAACGACAATTTAAAAACTTAAAGTTTCATGGCACAAGTCTT
>OZ010685.1:7090477-7125477 GCA_963932265.1 Thymelicus lineola
ATGCACAAGCCTGTTACGTATTACTTTTAAGTACCCACGCAATTACGCAAATATAATTCAACTTAATAATAATAAAAAATTGTCGCTACCAGCTTTTCATAATATAGTGTTTTACAAAAAGAATGATAATAATACATACACTATTAAGACAACAATTTTAGTGGCACAATAAGATTAATAAAATGCTTTATAAAAACGAGTAACAATTTATTTGGTTGCGGTAACTTTTTGTGAAACTAAGCTGTAACTATATTTATTTAATGAAAGAAAGAGCGGATTATTAAGTTTGAGCTGCAGATCTTACAAAGCAATGCAATATCCTTTATTGCATACTCCATAATTTGAACTTGCATTCAGCAGCATGTAACTATTCATATTAATTAATTCAAATAATCCCTGCTTCGTCTATCACAAACTAGATAATTAATATTTCACTAGTTTAAACCATATCGCAGGTACGATAAATTAAAACCATTGCCAAAATTTTAGTTTTAGCCATCGTGATTAGCATTCTATCTGGCAGTGATCCAAAAATTAAGTATTTGGTCATAACTAGTTGAAACCTAAGCTTCCTGTCAGCTGCACTCGAATGGCAGTTAAAACGGTAAATTGCGCAATTATTTACATCAAATAGGGCATGAAGTGCAGACAACAAGGATTCAAACTGACAAGGATCAAGGATTCGGGATTGACGGCCCGTGTGGCGCAATGGTTACCATGCCGGATCGCCGCGCCAAGGGTCCTGGGTTCGATTCCCAGCGAGGTGGAAATTTGAATGATGAGTTTGAATTTCTGTTCTCGGTTTGGGTGTGAGTGTCCTTGTCTTGTGTGTTGTCCATGGCACCCACGACACAGGGAATCCTAGTGTGGGGCTATGAGTGTGAAACGGTAAAAAAAAACTAAGAATTACCTAAAAGTTTTAACTTGAGAAAATCAAGTTATAACAAAAATTTTAACAAAATAAAAACCGACTGGTAGTCCCACCACGGGGGGGGGGGGGGTTCGGGGGTAAGGGGGAGAACGACAATATCATCTAATCGACCCCAATCGCCAACCTCACCTGCTCGTGGTGCCCCTGCTAGACAACGGACGAGGACATGGCGACCGAAATGTGGCGGTATAACCACTTACACCTGGCGCGACCACCTGTCAGAAGAGGTTTCAGCAGCCTGGAGACCTAAATACTCTCCAAAAGGACTGGTGCAGAAGGCAAGGGGAAACCACTGCATCTATATTCCCAAGAAAGTCTTCATGGTAGTACAATTAGAAAATATACGAGTGCCATGCGAACCGCGTAGGAACCGGCGCCGCTCTGCTTCCGGGGCAGGCGGTGTGAAATATGCTACCGGCCACGGGGCTGCAGGGGACCAGGCTCCCCATGGAAATTCAGCTACTGGAACGTCTATCAAGCTGCGCCAAATTCAGACGATAGGGACGTGGAATGTGCGCGGCTTACTCAGCCCTGGGAAACTTACCATCCTAGAAAAGGAAATCGCCAGATGCGGTCTAAACATCTGTGGACTCAGTGAAACCCATTTGAAAGGTAACGGATATTTTCTCACTGACTCACATGCCATATATTTCTCTGGTAATGACAACAGCAGCCAAAACGGAGTTGCTATATTGGTACCTGTGCAACAGAGAAACTGTGTGATCGGCTATGAAGCAGTAAATGATCGGATACTCTGCGTTAAAGTAAAAGCGTCACCAGTTAATTTGAACATCGTGCAGATATATGCTCCCACTAGTACTGCAAATGACGAGATCATTGAAAAGTTCTATTCTGAACTAGAGAACACCATTGCTAAAGTGCCTAATAGAGAAACTCTTATCATACTAGGTGATTTTAATGCCAAGATTGGAGAAAATTCCCACCAGCTTAGCCACTGTGTTAGCAAATTTGGACTCGGTACACGCAACGAAAGAGGGGAACGTCTCATACAGTTTGCAACTGAAAATGATTTGGTGATAGCAAACAGCCTTTTCCAGCACCATCCTCGCAGGCTGTATACCTGGACATCGCCGGACGGAAAATACCGTAATCAAATAGATTACATTCTAGTAAAATCGCGATGGAGATCAGCAATCAGAAATGCCCATACACTTCCCGGTGCAGACTGTGGGTCAGACCATCAGCTCCTGATTTCAAAGCTTAAACTAAAGCTTAAGGCAGCTCGAAGTCTCTGTAAACAGACGAGAATCGAAGTGCAAGATAGCTCAAAGTTTTATGCTGCTGCAAAACGTAACTGGGCGGAATGGGCCTGTGCAGACTTTGCCGAAGAGACTCCTGAAGTGTTGTGGGATCGCACGAAAAAATTGATTGCAGAATCAATCACGGATTCTAGCTCACCAGCCGTGACCCATAAACGACAACACTGGATGACAGATCATACGCTGGAATTAGTCGAAAGGAGACGTGCGTTGAAGGCAACAGGGGCAAACGTTAGTGATGTAAACAAACTGTCAGCTCAAATACAAGCAGGATGCAGGCGAGACCACAATGCTTACCTCTGTAAAATATGTGAAGAAATTGAAGCTCACGGAACCAGACATGAATCCAGGGACCTATACCACAAAATTAAGTCCATCACAAAAACACTTTCTTCAAAGACCTGGGCTATTGAAGACAATGATGGTAGATTAGTTACTGAGCTAGACAAAATAACTGACGTTTGGAAAACATACTGCCAGTCCCTATACCAGGACAATCAGTCGAGAGATTTCCCTGACACAGAACCCGGACATGGAAACCAAGAGCCAGACATTCTTCGATCTGAAGTGGATGCTGCCATTATGCACCTAAAGAAAGGAAAAGCCACGGGACGAGATGCAATCCCAATTGAAACTATAAGGGCGTTAGGTGACATAGGTGTCAATATCTTTCATACCATCTGCAACAAGATATGGCATTCAGGGACATGGCCGGCAGAATGGACTCATACAGTTTTCATTCCTTTACATAAGAAGGGTTCAACGAAGAAGTGTAGCAACTACCGCCTCATAGCCCTCATATCACATGCTAGTAAAGTCTTGCTACACATCCTCAACGAGCGGCTGAAAACCTTTTTGTCTAAAGAAATCGCACCAGAGCAGGCCGGATTTGTAAAGGGAAAGGGTACACGAGAACAGATCCTGATCGTTCGCCAGATCATAGAAAAGGCACGAGAGTTTAACAAGCCGACTTATATTTGCTTTGTTGACTTTTCAAAAGCGTTCGACTCTGTGAGATGGCCAAAACTGTGGCATGTTCTATTGGACATGGGTACGCCGAAACATTTAGTTCATATTCTCAGACGCCTTTATGAAGATGGAACTGCATCTGTGCGGACGGATGAAGTTTTGTCAGAAAACTTCAAGCCCAGTGCAGGAGTACGACAAGGATGTATAATATCACCGCTCTTGTTTAATTCGTACACCGAACTAATTATGCGTATTACACTTGAAGACTGGAATGAATGAATGAATGAATGAATTTATTTGCTCAAGTATGCGTACATATAAGGTCACAAATAATACATTAAAATCCAGCACACTTTGCCGGTGGAACCGGCGTACAAATGTCAAAATAGATTATTAAAAAAAAAAACAAATTTAATTAAAACCTACAATAGTCGTATGTCATGAAAATAATGATGTCATAAAATTCAGCTCATAAATAAATCTATATATATAATAAAATTGTAACTCGATAATGTCTGTACATTGAAGATATTTAAGAAAATTTGATATCAGGGGACTATATAGGAGCAATAGATTGCAAATCTGTCATTTTTAAAAATCTTGTCTGTCTGTATGTTTGACACCGCATCACGCCAAAACCACTGGATGGAATTGAATGCGGTTTTCATAGTTGTATTACTGGTGGTCTAACTTAAAATCTGGTGTACATTTTATCGTGATACGTCGCTTACAAGCCGATATATCAATAAATAGGACTTTTTGATACGCCACATAACAGCAAGAAATACTGAAAATGCCCGATAGAGGGACATAAGACACTGTTTAGTATCCGAAATGTACGTTATTTCTTCAAAAATATCAATGTGTACCAATATTTTTTAATTTATAATTTTTCAGTGAATTAGTTCTGCTTATCAACAACAGATATCAGTTTAGGTAACTAGAAGCCATAATTAAAAAACGTAAATAAGTTTCAGGACGAGACTTAACCGTCAAAAAAGCTTTTATTAAAATTAATGTGTACCAATAAAAAATTATAATATTTAAAACATTCGGGTTTTAGGTCAATTAGTTACCCTACTCAATCAATATCACATAACTATGTTAGATTGTGCTATTGGATTCCTATATTCAATTCGCTGTATGATGGTGTGCACCAGAGTTAGCGATAATAATAACTTAATGCTTGACAACAATCCCACCTGATGGTAAGTGGATATGTCGTCGAAGGTGGTGAGCACATTAACTTAGTAAAAGCCTATTTACTCTTTTCTTGAAGACGTCATAGGCGTCCAGGAGCGCCAACGCAGGCAAGTTATTCCAGTCCTTGGTGGTGCGTATAACGAATCACGAGGCAAACCACGTCATCTGTACCGGCAGGATGTTCACGACAAGGATGCAGGATAATCGCCGTGCGTCGTGTCGTTCGATGGAGAAACGGAGATGGGAGAATTATTTCAAACAATTCCTGTGCACATTTTCCGAAATGTGCCCTGAAGAAAATCGAGAAGCTGGCTGCTCTGCGCCAGTGCTCGAGGCTTTGCAGATTGGTCTCAACCAAATCTGGGTTGTCAATGAGCCTCTTTGTACGTCTTTCCATCCATGTACAAGGCAGAAAAATTGGCTGAGCCTGCCTAAATGTGCGAACAGTACTCCACGCACGGCCGAACGTGAACTTTGATCATGTTTAAGTGTTGCCTCGGTGTGAAGTACCGCTGCACCTTTGCAAGGACACCAAGTATACTTGCAGCAGCCTTAGCCTTGGTCTCAATGAACCACTCAGAGTTGAGTTTCGTGGATATCTCTACTCCTAACAACTGAAGGCAGTCAGTAATTATACCGAATGGTTGTGTTCTTGGATTACCAAGAACACATTCCGAAAATTAGGAGCCAAGGTGAGCGGGCTCCTCATGGTAGTGAATAGACGCGTATTTGTTTAAGTGGCATTTAATCTCACAAGATTGGCTTTACCCCACTCGGACGCAGTCACACTAGCCACCATGGCCTCTCTTTCAGATTGAATTTGTTCCCGACTGGCCCTGGAACTTGGTAGGTATCTCTCCACCGCTGTGCTATTGTTTGCGTACCCATAGACGCATAAAAGTAGACGAGCCGCCTGATGGTAAATTTTCATCAGACTAAAGGCATCACCCATGCGTTATCATCTAATAAAGAAAATAAGAATGAAAAAATAATAAATTGTGAAGAAATTATTAAATTTCCATTCTATGAATTTTAGAGAGAATTGTTTATTATATGATCTAAAAGAGCTTAGAATTAAGATGTATCGAGATATATGTATAAATAGCAGTTAAAATAAACTGATCTTATCGTAATGTTGCAGACATGCTGTCTCATCCAGAAGCAGCAGTGATTAAACAATGAGTTTCTTCTGAAACGATTCTATACCTATCAGGTATAATATCTGGCATTTGGGACACGTACTTGGATGAAAAGCTTGGCCTTACGTAGTTGGAAGTTAAAAATCCCAAAGTCATTTAGGAATAAACTCCTCCTGAGGTTATATAACTGGAGTCTCACGGTTGATAGGCGGGCCCTGCTGTCGGGTAGGGGATCCTTTCCGTGCCGTAAATCTAGCTGGTGCAGCGGTTGCGAAACCCCTCAGTTGATCGGAGGCTTTTATGACTCTGCGCGTAGAAGCGCTAGCTCCCAGGCAGTCATGTGTCGAGGAGCGAGACGTCTCTCAGCAACTCATGTGGGCTGTGGTCGGCACGATCAAACATTAACCTAGAAATCTGACATGGTACATCTCAGATATCTGCTAAACCACCCATTCCGATCACGGAGATGGAGCGGCGCCACGGTGACAGTTTGCATGATCTGGTGTACAGCAAAGAGACCGTCGCAGACAATATTACTTGATCAGATTAAAACAAAAAAACATAATCATAACACACAGTAAGTCAAAAAGAAAGAAGTAGTGCCAAGAAAACACTACGTAATTCAAATGGAAGACGAATTCGTTTAGGTTAGGTTTGGCTGTTTAACCTTAAGAGGAATTTGTCGACATCTGATGAATTAATAGGAGCAGTCCAGTATTCCAGTAATATGAATTAAACTGTAATTTATAATCTCCAATGTCCTGGTTTAATTTCGGAGAGGAAGAAAACTGGTTTTGTTTTTTTTTTCAGTTATCTTTATTTATCTCAGTATGTATATCTTAATTGTTAGTTCTACTAGATAAAATAAATAACGCTGTCTCTAAACTTTATGGAATAAAAAAATTTATCTTCTCCATATTTTTTTTTTATTTTTTATTGTGAAAATTTAATTTACCGTAACGTAACCGAAAATAAAACGTAACGAAAATAACGTAACCGTTTTTAAAGATATATGCTGTTGATAAAATCGACGTCGTGAAACCAGTCAATCATTGACCAATTGGTTTAATGATGTACTTAGAATATAAAAAACCCACTAATATGTCTAAAGTGTATTTTTAGATATTTTTTTTACGCTCGGTAAAACTGCTAAATGGATTTCGATGAAATTTGAGTCTTATATTATATTTTATATCCCACATTAAAAAATAGGGTGCATGTTCGTTGGGATCAGGTCGTTCGAAGGTCGGAGGTGGACCATCTTCTTCAGGTCAAGGGGTATCATTTAGTATGGAAGTTGTGTGTACAGATTATAATTATTGTTTGTACTGCTTTTATGTATGTGCTACTACATAGAATTTATGTATAATTTTTTTGGTGTTTTGTTCCTCAAAGTAAAAAACTTAACCCATATAAAATCATTTCGTTGTCCGTCTGCCTGTCGATCTTATTTTCTCAGGAATGCGTGGAGACATCATTAAAAAAACTTAAACTTATTTGTATTCGGTTAATTGATCGCTATGTCCATGTATGGGAACGACAGTTTTGCAGCGGCAAAGTTAAGTTTATTACTGAATCTTTTAACATTGCTCTTATGTTCGATAAATTTTACAAATCCCTCGGTGCGCAAATCAAACTTGCATTTGGCCGGGATCTTTTATAATCACTAATTCTCAAGTCCACGCAGACGAAGTCGCGGGTAGATGCTAGTCTCTTATAAAAATTTGTCACTAAAATAATCTTTTAAGTTATAATATTGTTTGTTTTGTAACATAAAGAGTAATTCCTTCTTTAAGTTTTTGCCTGTAAGTTTATAATATTTTTCAGGTAAGTGGTTAAATATACGAACAGCCTTGCAATATGCGTTTTGTTGGAATTGTGTAAGTCGTTGTTTTGGTAACCATAATTTGTTTTTGTGCCTGCATCTATCAAGACCAACCTCACTATATGTCTTAAATAATTGTTTATTTCTTGATACTAACAGACATATTTCATATATGTACATACAGGGTAGGGGTAATATTTTTAGATCTTTAAAATATTTTCTACAGCTGTCTAGTGGACCTAAGCCACAAATAGATCTAATACAAGATTTTTGAAACTTAAGACCTTTGTCTATTGTCCTTGTATTACCCCAAACCACTAAGCCATACCGTAGGACAGATGCAATGTAACCGTGATATGCTGTGAGAGCCGCTTCCATGGATACAGTTTGCCTCAAGCGTTTAAGTACGTATAAAAATTTATCCATTTTTTTCAATATTGCATTAATGTGTACATCCCATTTAAGATATTTATCTATATGAATACCTAAGAATATTGCTGAATCTACCTTCTCAATTTCATTATTATTGAATTTTACGTCAATGTTCGGTATTTTACTATTTATATATTGAAATTGTATTAATTTAGTTTTAGTAATATTTATTTTTAAATTATTGTCAACAAGCCAGGATATAATATTATTTAATGTCAATTTTATTTTACAATTGTAGTTGACTGATTGTGTGGACTGATGGTGTCACTATTGGTGGATATAAGATCACAAATTTGCGCTACGCAGACGATACCACCCTATTTGCGAGCAGTGCTGATCTTATGAAAGAGCTTCTTCTCAGAATGGAGCGCATAAGCGAAGAATTCGGATTAAAGCTCAACCGCAATAAAACAAAGGTGATGATTGTAGACCGAGCCAACAATAACTTGCCCGAGATTGCTCAAATTGCAAACTGCGAAGTCGTACAATCATACATTTACCTAGGAGCTTTAATATCGAATACTGGTGGCTGCGTAGACGAAGTAAAGAGACGCATGGCTATCACAAGATCCGCAATGGATAAACTAAAGAAAATTTGGAGGAACAGGAACATAACCAAAGGCACGAAGATCCGGCTCGTACGAACATTGGTGTTCCCCATATTTCTATACGCTGCGGAGACGTGGACATTGCGACAAGTCGAGAAAAGGAAGATCGACGCTCTTGAGATGTGGTGCTGGAGACGCATGCTTGGGATCTCATGGACTGAATTCCGAACTAACGTCTCCATACTTCAAGAGCTCGGCATTAAACATCGTCTTTCAACGTTAGTATCCAGTCGCATCTTAAAATTCTTTGGACACGTCTCCCGGAGAGGAAATACCTCCATCGAACGCCTTGTTGTCCAGGGAAAGGTTGAAGGCACTAGACCGCGTGGGCGGTCACCCATGCGATGGACCGACCAAATCAAGTCTGCAGTGGGCGGTCCCTTGCATGAGTGTACAAGATTATCAACAAACAGAGAGAAGTGGCGAATGCTCGTAAGGCGAATAACATCTGCCTCAAATACAACCTTCTGAAGACCACGACCGCTCTGGCAAGAGCGATACGACAAAGAAGAAGAAGAAGTCCCACCACAGGACAAGTACCAGCTTTCGATTAAAAAAGAATCATCAAAATCGGTTCAGCCAGTCGAAAGTTATGAGGTAACAAACATAAAAAAATACAGTCGAATTGAGAACCTCCTCCTCTTTTTGAAGCCGGTTAAAAATGAAATTGTACGTTTTTTTGTAAATATAACAGAAAACTATAGGTAGGTACGTATTTTTTGTATATGTTTAATTTAAGATATGGATATAAAACAAGTTTTTGATTATTATTTGACAAACCCTGACTCATATTATGGTTTTCGTAAAGAACCATGAGAGAAGATTTTTTGTCAAACTCTGTCTGCCCGTTTTCTATACAAGCGTACCAAGAACTCTTCAGGTCGCAAGTTTTTCTAAATTAGTTGTAAGCGCGATAAGTTTATGAACATGCACAAGTTTGCCGTGATGCAACGAAGTCCATTGATTATTATTTTAAAGATAGATATTATTCAAAGAAATTAAATCCACTATATTTTATTGCCCCTTAAACTTTTCATTATGGCCGACATCAGTGCGTTGGAATATGTAGGCAACGTTTAATTATAATTTCATACGTTTTAAAACAATTAATTATCCACGAACAAGTACGGTTTTATAATAAATTTTATTTTCTACGTTCAATTCAATGTGTTTTGTTAAATATTCTTCATACTATCGAATTTTGATCATTTCATGTACCGAAATAATCAACAATGACGCGTTGCATAACAATGAACTCATCGAAAAATATTTTATATATTGCACTATTCAACAATGTATGAGTTAAACAAAGGCTTTTCATAATTAGTAACAAGAAATTCAAAGAATAGTTGCGGCATACATTTCGTAAAGTTGAATGATATTTTGTTTCCTAGGATTTATTTTACTATAATATAACAGTATTATATTCGATATATAAATACAAATTCTAAATGCACAAAAGAAATAAGTTTGTGAAGGCTTATTTCCCGTGGTCTAACTCTCGAACTTTAGATTGATACGTCAATTCTAAATAAAATACTCCCACGTAAACCTGGGGTACCTCAATGACCCAATCTGATTTTTAATTAAATAGTTTATAATACCACTAAAATGTAATTTATCTAACTAGTACTAATATTATAAGAGTGTAACTTGCAAAATGTACTCTGAGGAGATTAAAATAAAGTTAATTACAATTATTACCTTGGGAACAAAAATGAGGGCCATACTAAGAAAGCAGCAGAAGACGATAGCCAAGGAGACGAAGGCGAAAGCGGCGTCCTGTTGGCTGGCTATCACGAAGGTCACAGGTGCCGTGATGAGGCATAGCACCACCACGTTGTAGATGCTCATGCCGACGTAGCGAGAGTCGTTGATCTGGCGCACCTTCACCGACCGAGTCTCGTATGCGAGGAACAACCCGAAGATGAGGACCAGACCCTTGTACCCGTACATCACACCTGCAAGAGAGAGGTTTTGTTAGAATTGTTGTTTGTTTGTGTTTTGTGAGAGTATATACAGGGTAGATATTTAACTATACAGGGTGAATTTTTCAAGTGTGGGTGGATGGTTAAATCCGAAACTAGGAGGAATAGCGAAAAAAGCTGAAAGGAGTCTCGGGGCTGATTTTGATGAAAACTAAACTAAATATTAAAATAACTAATGTTAACTATATTTTTAAGAAGAAAATTAAATTGGACGAAAGCGTATTTGTGAATTGAAAATCATATATTGTCAAGCCAGTTTCACTTTTGTCAGGTCTGGGGAAAATGGCATCCTGTTATGATAGTATCTACCCAAATTTTAATTTTTCAATTGCCAATTTTGTTTGAATCTATATTATTGTGGTGTTCAATACGCAGTATTTATAATTTAAATTAATATTAAATTATAGTAGTCTTGTAATTTAAAAATATTTTTATAGTCGCATTTGTCTCCCAGTTCCTCTTATAGAAATTTAATAATCCTTTCAAACGCCTTCAAAAGGAAGGGTTATCTTTTATTCCCGTATCTTTTTTAACTTAAAGCACCCTATAACGAAAAAGTAAGGGACTACTGAATTCACTGTCACTTACATTTCCTTCTTTTTTCCTTCTTAATTTAAGCTATTCTACTGACTACGGCATTGTTGTATTGCGAGTATAAATTGTATTGTAAGCTCCACCCTATTTCTTTTTAACATTTTATATTCAGTAGCTTTCGACTGAATAAAATCTTTAGCGTTGCCATAATATGATATATCATCAATATCATAGTATTTTTTTATTATTAGGGTTCCGTACGAAAAAACGAAAAACGGAACCCTTATAGAATCACTCGTGCGTCTGGGTGACGAGACTGGTGATGAGTTAAGGTACTCATGTATTTTTTTGTGACCCAAAGACGAAGGTATAAAGTAAACAACTGAATTTTGAAATTAATTTTGAACGAATTCAAAATTAAACAAAAAATGTTTTGCAAACCGTATCGTGTGAATGAAAGAACTTGTTGTAAAAATCTCAAATATATTATATTTTTGTTATAGTTTTACAATGGATAGTTTTAAAATACTATATTTAAAAAAGAAAGAACGAAAATTAAAGCAAATTAATTTAATTGACAATTCCTTTTCTCTTATCTCCGAAACTACTGACGCTAGAGTTTCGAAAACAATACAGAGAATAGTTCTTTACTTAAATATTACAGGAAAACCTATAAGAAGTCTATGGTCTTATAAAAAATGGCAAAAAGACATAAAATAGGAAAATATCGGTAAATACATAATCAACGTATGATTATATATTTACCGTAATTTTCCTTTGATGGAGCCCTCTCCAAGCGCATTTAACATATTTGTTTAATAAGTTTTTCATATTAGTGGCGGGTTGCACCCTCAAAATAAAATAGAGTTTAAAAATGTACCTCGTTCAGTAAATGTGGAGTAAGTAATGTGAAAGTTTTCGATGTGGAGCTATTGCCACTAGTATAAACTTTCAAACCTCCAAGGATTTTTTTCCTATCTCTTCGAATATATCAATTTGTTTTATACTCGAGGGGATCCGGTAAATCTAGATCGCGCAATTTCACAAAAAGTGACTCGCCATTTATACGAAGAATTACGTTGGCCCTTTTTAGCGTGTTTGGCATTTGTCAAATATTCATTGTATTTTAACGTGATTGATTTTTTATAGTGATGAGATGTGGAAGGTATTTTTTATCAGAGTTCAATATACTGTGAAAGAATGGAGCCTTTCAATATTTAGGAGTTATGAGGTCATCAACGTGACCTTTACCTTATAAATTATTAATTCCAATTCACGGCTTTGGAAGAGTGGTTTCACAAACGAAATCACAAACATACAAACTTACCAATCATCCCATGGGAACATACAACCGCTCTATACATATAATGCTCACACACTCATATCCCCGCACTATGATTCTTTATTATGGACTTACACACACAAACACTACAAATACTATCAGCCGACAAAAATGTATCCCGCATATAAATGTCTATAAGTTTGCGAACCGAAATTCGCTTAGTGGACGCGGTCATAACCAAACAAGTTTTATTCCTGAAATCTCTACCAAGATGTCCCCACTCGTATACTTATAGGCGACAGAGCCATTTGATATCTATGCATGAATGTCAGGCAATTGGTTAAGTACAACATTGTAAATTTCTACATGTTGGTGCCAATTGACCGAACTACATAATAAAAACAGGTCACACTGAAAACCAGCGGTTGAGATATTCCGTCACAACTAAAGCTGAGTGTGTTCCTTTTTCGGCATGTGTATTCATGTTGTTTTCTTTTATTTTGTTTTTATTAAGTACATACCTGTAATATTAATTTCATTTTGTTGTGAAACTGGCGGAATAAACGTTTTCTATTTCTATAATACAATTAATATTTTGTATCTCTTAAGACGTTACATTAATCACAAAACAATACATAAACTTGAAACAATTACACAAGTTTAACGACTTTAATATAGTTAATGAAAGAAACAGTGTTTAAACACTTTATAAGTTTATTTTCGCTGTCGAAGTTACGGTCGTAAATGAGTCGCAATGATATTTTGCGAGAAAATGTATAAATATTCTTCATTGTTTAGAGACAAAATTACCCCATGCGGGAACTCATCTTTTATAATTACATCTGCGGCCGCGACTAAGGCTTATAAATAAGATTTTTTTATAAATCATGGGAGAGTGCTTTCATAACTTTTTATTTCTGCAGGCTCAAATATTTCAGCTGCCCAAGTTTCTGATGATGCTAATTAAGATTTGTTCATGTAATTTGCGAGAAACGTAATTTTACCTTCTCTTTTATTTTTATTCAGTGTAATAACGCAAAATATAGAGACAATGGTTATTTATTTTGTGGTAGGTAATAATTTATAATGGTCATGCTTTTGCCAGGTTCTGAGTTAGGGGTTTTTAGGGCTATGGGGCTTTGAGGGCTATGAGTCCTGGGTTTTGATTCCAATTTGTGATTTTGAATCTGATAAGGATATTTATAGTGAACTCACATTTATCCGCATGGCACGCGCCGGACGCGCCCTATACTAATAGCCTCGCACATTTGTTCGGACTAGGCATGGCACATTTCGCACGTCACTGGTTATATCACTCGTTTTAAAATTTTCGCGTGACGCGCGAGTGATATGGAATGGAACGCCCTGCTACATATCACGAGCGTGATTAAATTTCACGGCTCCATATCACTGTTACATGTACCTAAATGATACATCACGCGTGATAAATTACACAACCGTTATATACATATATTTGTGACCATTATTTCACATTTTGTTCCGTCTGTTACATGTCGTAGTGATAGTGAGTTGTCACTTGATTCAGTAATTCACGGTGTTGCCAGAGGTGACGGCGAAAAAAAAAAGATCGTCAGACGCTCTGCAAGTATGATAATGGTCATTTTCAAATTAAGATACCCGTCATCTGTTGGTGAGTAGCATCACTAAAGCTACTTCAGTAGATGGCGTCCGAGTAAAACTTAGTCATCCGGGTACTTAATTTTATACTATATGTTTTCTGCAGTGACGTGAGGGGTACGAGTATTATCTACATGATTCTATAGATAAATTTTTCATTTTTATTACTGAAATTTTCATCTTTTGCTGTGAAGCTGAAATTGGTCTCTGAGACTGCAAGATTGCCGTAAAATCAGAGATGTGGTGCTGGAGACGCCTCCTAAACATTCCGGGAAGACATTCCACACTAATGTTGGAAACATTCTTCAGAGCTTCATATTAAAGACCAACTTTCGTCAACAGTGCTGCAGTTACAAATATTGAAGTTCTTTGATCACATCTCCAGATGAGAACTCTATGGAGAAGCTGGTGTTTCACCAGGTGTAGGGCAAGGAAACTGGCGATTTATCAGCGAACCACTGGACTGACTTAATTAAAAAGCTACGGAGTCAACCATTGTTCCAATGTACTCGCAATGCCTCTTTCCAGACGAAAGAGAAGCACATCACCAGGAAAGCAATCCTGGATGAACGTATGGATTAATTTAGAAACTAAATAACTCTCCGTGTACCGCGCCAGCAAAACCACGATCACTCTGATAAGAGTGTCTGACTAAGAAGACTTTTCATTTGAAGTTTTGGTCTATGAATATGTAAAAATAACGAAAGTAACTTTTCGGAAAAAGGTATTTTTAAATGCCATTTATAACGCGTATTTAAATAAACGTGGGTACTGTATAAATAAATAATTTTAAACCTCTAGTGTTGGAAAAAATAACAACGATCCTAAAATTAAAGAGAAATTCGGCGCTAAACAAAATTTTCATGAAAAATTCAAACTGCACAATTTTTAAATTGAATAGGCAAATGTAATATTGATAGTATCGTTCGTTAAACTGAACTCATATTTTTCAAATTCCAAATCTCATATAAACGGACTAGTAATAAATTGTGATCCCAATCGTATCGCGTATTTTGTTTCTGCGGTATATTAGAGTACAAAATATATGTTTATGTCCTGGAGAATAAATTGCCCGACGTTGGAATATCTATTTTTCATCGCGAGGATATGTTAATATATCAAAATGCACATACATCTATTTGCAACTATCGACGTGGCCTCGTTTTGCTTGAGGAAAACATCTTTAAAATTATAGATAACCTACATAACATCGTGATTTGTTTCGGGGCTTTGTTGTTTGTGACGTCACAATTTGTATGTGGCTTTGTCTCTATTGACGATGTAATCTAGTTTTTTTTTTTTTTTTTTTCGAATGGATAGTTGCTGTTGGCCCTAGTGGCCTTTACAGCTTCACGCGGACAGGGATGTAATCTAGTGTGTGTCAGCATTTTGTTACATCTGCTCTCAGAAGTTAGAACTACGCTGCAATGAAAAAATATTAACATGCTATGGACTTTATAGTTATTACACTGTACATTTGAAAACGACACTGTAAAAACAGAACAAAATCGCTCTCGTAATTATAGTAATTCATAAGTACCCTAAAATAAAATATGTATGACTAAGAAAGAGTTCCTTGGTGATCATTAAAGTGTCCATGGCCGGGTTTATGGAACATTAAACACAGGAGTTAATGTACATGAGTTTCTTTCCTGCTTTTGTATTCTATGTAAATATTCGTTCGAATGTTTATTAGCAAGGAGTGTCAACGAGGTACGTTTAACTTGATTTATTGAAATACCTTTCAGTATTTAGTAATCTGCCAATTTTATCTTTTTGTTTTATACATATAAAGTTTATTTATTTATTTATTTATTTAACCTTTATTGACCACAATAGAAATATTACGGTACAAATGGCGAGCTTAATGCTTAATGCATTCTCTACCAGCTAACCATTGGACAAAAGAGAAAAGCGCGAAAGGCGGTTAATAAAGTAAATTATATACATAAATACAAATACCTACGTAAAATATACATATGATACATACAAATATACATAAATATATACATATATACATTTGCAAAATATACTTACATAAATAACTATATAAGCATTAATAAACTATCTAAGATGAAAACTTGAAATGATGAATGAATGATGAAAAGTTTGTAATGTAGGTTTATTTTTTAAATTCCTTTAATATTTATTCCTTCTATTTGGGAAAAGAAAAAAAAACCGGGCAAGTGCGTGTCAAGCCACGCGCATTATAGGGTTCCGAAGTAGTAAGTTTATCGACTATAAGGCTGCGGGCACGAGATCTGCGACGAGCGGCGCGATGGCGGTTGCGGCGCGGCGCGGCGCGGGGCGATTAGCAGCGGCGTCTTGCGGGACACGAGAAAACGGTCGTTCAATCGCGCCAAAGTAGTGTTGTGAAGAATGATAATATTATAATCTGTTTATTTATACTTTTATTGTTGAAGCGATAGCGTAAAGTAACTTTCGGAAAAAAGTGACGCTTGGTTTTCATACAAATGGAGGTACCTACATGTTTCATTTTGTGCCAAACATCGTTGTGAAAAACATGAGTTTACGTCAAAGAGAATTATTGGAGCCTAGTATCCTGATGAGAGCTGAATTATTATTACCAAGAAATGGTGTTCATCCAATAAATAAAGGAAGAAGTAAATTAGGCTAATTTTCTACTATTTATAATTAGTTATAAAGAGTAGAAAATTGTCATTCAAAAAATATTAAAACTATACGAGAATGAGTACATTTTGATAATATTTTGGAGAATATTTAGAGAATATTTATATGGTGCAAGTTTTTACTGTCCCATATAGCAGCTTTTGATGAAATACACGAAATAAGTTCTTCATTATAAATTTCCATTACTTTAAAATTATAATTCAATACAATTATATGTACTATCAATCTAGTTTGTTCCCATCTCTTCCGCGCCGCCGCGCATCGCCCCGCACCGCCCGTGCATCGCGCATCGCGCCGCTCGAAATCGCGGGTCTCGTGCCCGGTCCCATAGTACGCCATACTGTTGATTCCATCGCTTCAAATCGCGCCGCGCCGCAACCGCCATCGCGCCGCTCGCCGCAAATCCCGTGCCCGCAGCCTTACTCATTAATTACTTACGCTAACATATCTGTGATAGTTTTCCTTGTTTATTCAATATTATAATCTATTTTTGAGAATGTTTTCACTGGTCCAACTCCAACCGTTTAGCCGGCTGGAGTCAAGTTTCAAGTATGCCCCACACTTGACTCTAACCAAAATTAGCACTTTAAAGACAAATATTTCACAAACGAACCTATAATATTTTTGAAAGACCTTTTAATAGACGGACGGACGGACGGATATGACGAAACTATAAGGGTTCCGATTTTACTTCGGAACCGTAAAAAATAATACGAGTATACTTTAATAGATAAAAGCTAGGTATATTCTTTAAATCCGAACGAAATATTGTAGCTCTCAATTGTCAAAGGAGATGATAGAATGTTTTTAGTACCATGATGTAATTTCCACGGCGGAAATTGATCATAAACATTTGCGTAGTGATCTCTTTCTTTACTGGCATTTTCTTATGATCGCAATCATAGATTTAGTATTCGAAGGAGAATCATAATGTTATTCCATAATGTAGTACCTATAACAGTCTCCTATACTAACATAGTAGAATCAGAACTTAGTCCAATGACTAAAGCATTTCACATTTCACGTTATGGATGCCATACACGATCAAATGTACTTGTTAATTCTGCATTTTGACTTGGAATATTCGCAGTTTGACTTGACGCGTCATCCAGTGTGCATGAGATAACTACGAGTATAAGGCCAGATAGCTTACCGTGGACATAAGTACAAGATCAAGTATGCTAGATGCTGCGTCAAGTCTGCTTGACGCTTGATCACATACACATGATGATGTATGGCCTTCATTAGGTGTTGTCTGTATTCTTATTTGCAGCTAAAATAGGTCACCATTAAATTTTAAAATAATAGTACTTGGATGACCGAGCTATGCTCGGTTTAGTGTTGCTTAGCAACGCCATTTACTGAAGTAGCTTTAGTATTGCTACTTGCCAATAGATGTCAGGAAGAGTATATTGTAGAAGTTTATCATTGCCTGAAAACACCGATAAAACGACGTTTTCTAAAAATGAATCCTAGCTAGATCGATTTATCGCCCCCGAAACCCCCTATATACTAAATTTCATGAAAATCGTTGGAGCCGATTCCGAGATTCCAATTATTTATATATATATACAAGAATTGCTCGTTTAAAGGTATTAGATTATTACATATCAGAATCTGTCATATAAATATCTGATAGTTACAACTCGTCACCATCAACTCGTATATTCACGTCAACTCGTATATTCGGCCAGGGTCACAACTACAAACCCCTTACTTACTTGGTAATGAAAATAAAAAAAACACTTACCAAGCCAAACAGTGTTGTGTTCGCTCTCACAGTGTTCCAGTTCTGGGCGAATGTGGACATCATCGTCGTGGTGTCTCGGTGCTTCAAGGGAGAAGATCTCCACACGTCGCTGCATCGGGTCCCGGACTTGCCAGGCAGTCAGCAACGCTATGTCCACTATCAGTAGACCCCCGACCATAGTGTATAGCTTCCAGCCGTGCATTCGATTCTAGACGACAATAAGTAAAGTTAGCTGAACTTTTAACGATATTTTTCACACTTAACAAATATAAATGAAGTTCACCTCATTTTCATCATAATGGAATTAAATTAAATGGTCTTAAATTTTGGCGAAAATAATAACGGGTTGAAGTTGAAACTGGATAATCTGAACGCGTAGATGCTGTGGTATCTATATATAAAGTTCTTATAAATGATATCGAATATAGGTAAAAATTAAATTTGTCGCGGTAAAAAATGATGTTTATCTCAATTTTTTTTTAAAAGTAACACTTCTTTCAAGCGTTTTTTAAAAACTAGCTGATGCGGCGAACTTCGTATCGCCTAACAATCAATGAATGGATGTACTTTAAACTAAAAGTTTATAGTTTTGGTTGGTTTAACAAATCAGTGATCATTAAAATCGGTACAACCGTTCTTAGCCATTATAAATTGTGTGTGCGTATCTTCTCAACCTCTACCTCTCCCTCTCCCTCCCCGTGTTACAATTATGTTTTGTTCCTAATTATAAGCTTACATATTAATTTTCACATTTCTAAGTTCTAAAAAGATGAAGTTGCGTACAAACTTACAACCCCTCAGGGGAAGAATTTTCAAAAATACAAAAACCACAACAGAATACACGAGCCACTTCCATTCCTATTTTATTTTAAGCACAGAAATCTGTCGAAAAAATGTTAATTCGTAACAATTTGGTTCTAAGTAATTATAATACATAGTTTTAAACTAATGACAACCTAGTTTATTCTAATCGTGTCGGGGCAAATTAGATTGTCCTAGTCCAAATTAGGTTGTCCTAGGCAAATCTAGTTTGTCCTGACACGATAAGGATTAACTAGTTTGGCTTTGGCCAAATTAGTTTGTCCAGAAATCTGGTTTGGCCGGTAACATATATATATAGATAAGTCCACGTTACTACATGCTAAATAAAGAATAATGTTATTGCAAACCCTATCAATAACACTATTACCATAAACTAGTCACATTTCGCGAAGCAACTTTTCCGTTCACACGTTTCTAAATAACAAGAATATTATAAGTTACGTGGTACGGATATTGTCGTCACGATTTATGCACGCCGAATATCGTTTCAAATAGGAAACTCTACTGAGATGCTTCTGTTGGAGACAAGATAAACGAGCGAAGCAAACGGTGTGCATTCACCAAGACATATGCAAAGTATACTCGGAAAACATTGTGGAGGTTATAAAATTTTCTGAGTAAAATTGGTTACTATTTGTAAACTTAGCTTAGGAATATCGGGTGTTCCGATCCTTTCCTAAGTTTCGATATGGAAAGAATGTTCTGTAACGAGGTTCTTTAGGATTCTAGCCACGTGTAAAATATGTGACATAATTCGTGAATAGTCTAGAAATTCTGACGAGATCTTCACCATGCTCTCTTAGTGCGTGACTCAACATGTAACATATACGAAAATATTAATTCTCCTTGACTTATTTAAACGTACCTTTGTTTCCGGCTTGGGTTTCGTGGTATGTCTATGGACGCGCCACACCTTGGTGAACATAGCGCCGTAAGCCATTGAGAATCCGGTTGCCAGGAGCCAGGCTCTGGCCGCGCAGAGCCCTGGGAAGTGGTGGGGCTCCACCCATCTCCCGTCCACACCGAGTACGACCGCAGCACCAAAACACACGCAGCAACCACACAGCATGACCGTATTGCAGGCGGGGTGCGACCACTGGATTACCCTGTTGTAAACCTCTTTTGTTAGGGTTGTGTATCGGAAAGTTAATTGGATGATTCGGATAAAGTTTTATTCGAAGTTTTTATGAACATGATTGGAAAGTTACTCTGTTCTATCGTCTAGGGGTAGGTACTGTGAATGGAACGGAAGAAGTGGAAAGAACTCTTGAGGATTTGTTTGTCTTCTTTTATGGTAAATTGTTAAAGAAAAAGAATGTGTTATTAAGACATGAAATAATAGCGGTCGTGGTAAGGGGTTTTAAGTACGTTAGAAGAAAATATAAGGAAATAGACTATTACATTTAACTTAGACTAGAGTCTACGCTTCAAAAAGATCCCCGTAAATCGTTTGTGTTAGAACAGAAAACAGAAAATGTTCCAACATGATTTATAGTACGGAATTATATTCGAGCGTCCGATTCTGTCTTCACCTTCTTTTTATGTAGGGGCGTAACACAAGCAACGGCTGGACTTTAACGACTGATGTCGCCGGCAATAACAGCAAAATTCTTGGGTTTCACATACTGCACGTTACATAATCTCTGAAGCTATAATTTCACAGATGTAACGAACCGGGTTTTTCATTTGCAGCTCGAACCGATACTCGTATTGTTTTACTCCAGTTGTGCCCTTTGCTTTTATTGCCTGCAGTTTCAATGCTAGCTTTCGGTTAAGTAATATGTTACGGTATTGTTGTACAGTTCTATTTTTATTTAAAATATATTATGGCGTTCGTAAAATTGGCGAATGGTTTCAAAATGGCCCTTTAATGGAAACTGAATACAGTTTCAGTTGTGGAGATAAATAATATTATGTCATTCTAATTAGCTATGGAGTGGTGCGGAAATTACCAAAGTAATGCTAAAAGGAAAGACGTAACTTAATAAGTATCTAAGATAATAATTTTATTATCTTTTGATGTTAATAAGTTATAGTGTGTTAATCTGTTTCGTCAATGCCAAAGCCTAATTATCTACTCTTCAGAATACATTCAAGAATCATTTCACTATTTCCTGAATAGAGAGGAGTAATTTTCCTGTTGCTAAATGTCAAAAGTATCCAACATCTAAAAAAGTTCTCGGAGATTAGGGATGTTATTACGTGATTTCGTTATTTTTCATTTTAATTATATGTAATGATTATCTTTTCAAAACAGATTTAAGAATCATTCAACTGTTCAAAATAGAACTATTTTAAACTGACAATAAATGTTTTGTATTTAACTATACCTATAAAAGTCTATAATTAATAACAGAACCGAATAAAAACCTACATTGTAGATCTAATATCGTTTCACTCGCCAAGAGTGAAAGGGTATAAGTTGAAAAGTACAAAGAAAATGTATATCTTACCGTCTGTGTCGATGCATGATGTTGAAGATGATGAGGCCGATAGCTGCGATGATGCCAGCAATACACAGCGCGGTCATACAAGCGAACAGTGGCAGAGACACCGTCCGCAGCTCGTTGACCACCACTGTCCGGTCTGGTGGTACCTTGCCGCCTGTCGAAGATTGGATCAGCTTGAGGATATTGTCATGCTTTAGAGTTGTAATTTTTTGTTCATAATTTTCTAAAACATTGCAATGGACTTAATGTAGATTTTTGACTTTTCCCATATAATTTTTTTAGCGTACTAATACACGCCGGGTATCCACTAGTCCTAATTAAAATATTCATTTAAAAAGTAAGAAATAGTGTGAAAAAATATTATGTGTATAAGTGTATCTGCTATACAATATACTATATTGTACATTTCAAATCAGAACATAACATGATATCATAAACGGTGCAATCTGAGTTCAATAAAGAGCCTCACCGGCTTTGAATGCAAATTTCCTATCATTGAAGGATGGCACAAATGACATGTCTAGATTGGCTAGTACGTCGCTTAACTGACCTACAGTCTCATAGAGAATTGGTATCCTTGTACTAACATTAACATGATCCATAACTGACGTCGTCGTCGTAACTGGCGTCGCGAGTTAAACATTTCGTTACCCCTTGATACTTATCGATGTGAAACATCTATAGGCGAGGGGTAAACTTATTTTTTAGCGCGGTGAGTGGCGACGCTTCGCCGCACTATACAGGGTGTCCCAGCGCGAAGTGACCGCCCGGCGTTTATTGATTATGTGGACAAAACTATCGACAAAAACCATTAAAGTAAAGGCCTTATCGGTTCGGTTTATTTTTTATTAGCTTTTTAATTTTTTTTTAGAAAAACCTGACTTGTTGTACTATTTTCAAAATATTTTTCTTGTTTTTACATTTATTTTCATTCTGTTTTTTGTATTTAGTAGCTGTTTTCATAGTTTATCTATTCGAGCTATAAAATCTACCTTAAATTAAATACGACATTTTTTAAAAACAAATTAAGTAAATTTTTTTTGAAAAAAATTACCCTTTCTCATTGAATTTCGCTAAAAAGTTAGAAAAATGCCCTATGAATATTATTTTTTTATTATTTATTATTAAATAACATAATATTACCTACAAAATCTCATTAAAATGTTTGTAGTTATCTCAGTCATTTACCGAACTACAAACTCTTGAAGTATGCACCCTATTTTCTATAATAAGAAGAGTAGACTTTTAAAACCAGGCTAGTGGATCATTTAAGTGTCTTACTATAAAAAATACCTTTTGCCCTTTGATATAATAATTTTAAAGGTAAGGAAACAATAAAAACAAATGGAAATTTAAATCATTTATTAAAAAAAATCAGTAATTCATTCCATAACGTTTTCGAAACGACCGCCATTGGCATTAATACAAGCTAAGGCTCAAAATGACATCCTTTGAGTGGTTCTTTGCACTTCCAAGAGGTTCGCTCCTATTTTTATGGTAGCAGCATCAATCCTCTGTTTCAATTGTTCTCTCGTAGCTATTGGCACAGCATACACTTTTTGTTTAATGTGACCCCAAAAATAATAATTAAGAGGCGTTAAATCAGGAGACCAAGAGAGACAGGTGGTCCAGTAGCATGGTCCTCCAAGGTCTCAATTGATTTTGAGCCTTAGCTTGTATTAATGCCAATGGCGGTCGTTTCGAAAACGTTATGGAATGAATTACTGATTTTTTTTTAATAAATGATTTAAATTTCCATTTGTTTTTATTGTTTCCTTACCTTTAAAATTATTATATCAAAGGGCAAAAGGTATTTTTTATAGTAAGACACTTAAATGATCCACTAGCCTGGTTTTAAAAGTCTACTCTTCTTATTATCGAAAATAGGGTGCATACTTCAAGAGTTTGTAGTTCGGTAAATGACTGAGATAACTGCAAACATTTTAATGAGATTTTGTAGGTAATATTATGTTATTTAATAATAAATAATAAAAAAATAATATTCATAGGTCATTTTTCTAACTTTTTAGCGAAATTCAATGAGAAAGGGTATTTTTTTCAAAAAAAATTTACTTCATTTGTTTTAAAAAAATGTCGTATTTAATTTAAGGTAGATTTTATACCTCGAATAGATAAACTATGAAAACAGCTACTAAATACAAAAAACAGAATGAAAATAAATGTAAAAACAAAAAAATTATTTTGAAAATAGTGCAACAAGTCAGGTTTTTCTAAAAAAAAATTAAAAAGCTAATAAAAAATAAACCGAACCGATAAGACCTTTACTTTAATGGATTTTGTCGACAGTTTTGTCCACATAATCAATAGACGCCGGGCGGTCACTTCGCGCTGGGACACCCATTATTATGGTAGGGCAATATGAAAAAAAATAATAATATAATAACACAATGTGGGTATTCATAAATAAACTTAGTTTGATAGGCATACAGTAGGACAAAACTGTCATCATTTTCTGGAGACAATTCGTAATATTTTATTTTTTCATCATGCCATATTTAGTTCCTGTCATAATCTGTACTTTTATGCCTAGTTGTATAAAATAATTTCGATGTTTCACATAGATATAGAAGTAACAAGATTCTCCAATACTTTTGACAGAGCGAGATCGCCAGTTACAAAATCTACGTGAAAGACAGAGACAAAAATGTTATTTTTTGTCCCCGTCAGCGTGGCCGATTTTATTATACATTTATACATATATATTGTGTTTTGGCGCCGATTTCGGTGCCAAACCAGTGTTGCCAGATCAGATTTTCAAAAATACTGTGCTGTCCATAATAAATACATTCCATAAATGTATGGACAATATTCTTTTAATTGACATTTTACTATCTTTAACCGATTGAAGAATAAAAAGCACTAAATGATAACCCAAGCTCATAACAATTTCTGAAATTAGCCGGAACAAACAAAGATAAACAGACAAAAATTGTAAAACTAATTTTAATGGGATCTATTGTGTTAATAAATACCCCTGTGAAAGTTTTTCACAAATCTTCAATGTACACAAATTGATTAGTCACAGTCTTAGTACATGTATTGATTACAAGAAAATATATAATATAATTATATTAATTTATATTAGTGTGTTAATAAAATTTACATAAATTTTAGTACCCTTAATTTCTTTTTAGGTTGGTCCTACTAATACCATGAGTGACGTGATAATGTTGTACAAGAAGATCAAAATGTTCAAAGATGCATTGTTTGGTAAGCATATCTATAGTAGGGCCAAATTAAAATACAATATGTAGGTATTTGATAGCTGTATGGCAATGATCTTTGATAATTATTGACAAGCAAACATTATGAATATTTTTTATAATTTCGACTACTACGGACAGCCCCGGATCTAAGGGGGGGCAAACCGGGGCACCTGCCCCGGGCGGCAGTTTCAGGGGGCGCCAAAATCATCTTATAATATAGTATGACTTGCTCTACAAAGCGCTTAGCATACGGAAGCCTGGTTGGCTCACCGTAACTTGTAAGACAAATTCGCCACACATTTGCCGTATCAACAATTTGACGTCTTTTACACAACTAAAGACTATTATGAATTTTTTAAGTAATTTATCTCAAACAAAGAAAACAATAGCCAGGGCAAGGTGCGAGCATATCGCCTGTATCGGTGAGCGCCTAATCAGTTAGTTACCCTTCAGGGAGTCGCGCTTTCTGGTCGCTCGCCAAAGGCCGTTGAGGGCAACTTCCGTCGGTCGTCGTTTCCACCATTGCGAAGAACGGATAACGATCTGGCCTTAACTGCAAAGGAAAAAGCCGATCTTCTGGGTACTCTCTTTGCAGCTAACTCGACTCTTGGGGCTACACTGCCTACTATCCCGCGGTGTGAGAGCTCGATGCTTGATATAAGGTTCACGCACAAAGCTGTAAAACGAGCTCTTTTGTCTCTCGACGTCAAGAAGTCGAGTGGCCAAGACGGAATTCCAGCAATGGTATTAAACATTTACTTTAATCTATGGTATTAAAGATGTGCGCTCCCGAGCTGACTCCACAGTTGACACGTCATTTCTCCTTATCTTACAGTGTAGGTAAAGTGCCGTCTTCGTGGAAGGTTGCTCTCGTACATCCAATCCCCAAAAAAGGTGACAGTGCCGACCCATCAAACTATAGACCCATCGCAATAACCTCCCTTCTCTAAAAAAACATGGAACGTGTTATAAACACGCAGCTCCTAGAATACCTAGAGGAACATCAGCTGGTCTGTGACAGGCAGTATGGTTTTCATCATGGTCGATCGGCTGGTAACCTCCTGGTATATCTCACCCATAACTGGGCCCAAGCCATTGAGAGTCGCGGAGAGGCGTTGGCTGTAAGCCTAGACATTGCCAAGGCGTTTGATCGGGTTTGACACAGAGCTCTTCTATCGAAGCTACCTTCATACGGCCTGCCGGGGAAGTTGTGCACATGGGTAGCCAACTTTTTGTCCGAGCGATCCATTTCCGTAGTTGTCGACGGTCAACGCTCTGACACTAAAATTACTAACGCTGGCGTTCCTCAAGGTTCGGTGCTTTCTCCCACGCTGTTTATTCAGCATATCAATGATATGCTGGAACAAATCCTCAGCATGCATAGCTATGCAGATTACAGTACGGGAGATGCGCATTATTCGGGCCGTGCAAACTCCTCTCGGTCCTACCTAGAGGAGAATAGAACTGGACTTGGGTCCGAAATCGAGCTCTCTTTGGAGCGGGTCTCTGACTTAGGTCGGCTAAATCTGGTTCTATTCAACCCTTCGAAGACACAAGTCTGTGCGTTCTCCACAAAAAGAACCCCATTTGTCATGGCACCGAAACTCCAAAACACGCCTCCCACCGTAAGTAAAAGCATTGGGATCTTGGGGGTCGACATTTCGAACGAAGTGCAATATCGGGGCCATCTGGAGAAGAAAGCCAAACTTGCCTCCAGAAAACTAGATGTACTGAACAGGGCGAAGCAGTAATTCACACCGAAGCAGCGCCTGCTGCTCTACAAGGCCCAAGTTCCACCACATATGGAGTACTCCTCTCACCTTTGGGCCGATGCACCCAGTTACCAACTAAGCCATCTTGACTCCGTACAGCGGCGCGCTGTTCGAATTGTCGATGATCCCAACCTTACAGACGGCTTAAGTCTCCGGAGAGACGCAGGCTCTCTTTGTGTCTTCTACCGTCTCTACTATGGTGAATGTTCCGAAGAACTTTTTAACCTGGTGCCCCCATCCACTTTCCTTTATCGCACCACCCGCAAAAGATTGCGGTTCTACCCGCATCACCTTGACTCGTGGTAGTCATCAACTGCTCGTTTCTCCCGCTCGTTCCTGCCACGAACTTGCGAGCTTTGGAACCAACTTCCCTCTGCGGCATTTCCTGTGCGCTTTGATATGGGGTTATTTAAGAAGAGTGTTTATCTTATCCTTCAAGGCTGGCACCGCACTTGCAGCTTCCTTGATACTGCACGTGTCCATAGGCGACTATGACCACTTACCATCAGGTGGGTCGTATGCCTGTTTGCCCGTCGTTAACATAAAAAAAAACGCTGGAGCGAGGGGCGCCACTATCAAGTTCTGCCCCGGTTCGAAAAAATCGTAGATCCGCGGCTGACTACGGACTACAAGAACGTGTTAGACCACAATTTTTTTTTAAATTATTGTATGTTATAATTATTAAATGTTACGTTGATATTATGGTTGTTTTATTTGAAAATTATACTATTATCTAAAATCAAAAGTCGTACTTATTTGGCTTCAACCCATGAATGGCCCACTACTGAGCACGGGTCTCCTCTTGAGGAGGCCTAGACTACTCCACCACGCTGCTCCAATGCAGATTTTTGGAGGAGTTAGTGGCTAATCCAAGTGTCGTAAGTCTTCATGCCGCCCGAAGGCTTCTGATATGGCTTAACGACTCCGAAAAAATTTTTCCACTAGTTTTCACCCATACAACTACAGATCGCGCCTTTTTTATGGGGTTCAGGTTCAGACTCCCCGACAAATACATGGTTACATATACATACACTCCGAGTATGTAAATGGGGCGTAAAAGTACTAGTTCTGTGAAGAAAACTCTGTGACTGTTCTTGCAATGGGAAATTTCATCAACCTGGTAACACTACAATAACTATTTAATATAAGTATAGTATACTAGCGCTGTCTCATGTGAGGCCACGCCGTGTCAAAATCTTGTTACTCCTATATCTATGATGTTTCACATCTGCCAGCCGCCCCATGACGGCTCACATTTTTTTAATCTATAGACTTGTCACAGATACAATGTAATCTTAATAGAATTATGTATCTGTACTTCAAATTTGTTTATGTTTTTGTTTTGATTTGAAAATTGTGTGGGGCTTGTAATTTGACACCGCCGTGTTCAAGTGGAATGTCAAGTGTTTGTGAAGTGTATATTCTGTGTTTAGTGCTGTGATCTCTTGTTCTACTTTTTTAATACCTTATTAGGTAAGTAATGTATATTAAATTCTAAAATAGAGATTATTACGGCATTTATTACGCAACACTTGCTATAAAAATGGTCTTCGGCAATTTTAAAAGGAAAAAATTTAGTCTTGCATTTTAAATTGTATATTTTAAGCTTTTGATTTTAAGTTTTTAAGTACCTAACAATCAATGACATTAATGACATTTGTAACATAAAGAATGTTTTCGTTTCGCAGGTTTAATACAGTTTTAAATACTTGCGTAATTATTTATAATTTTTATGGCTGGAAGTGTGTAACTAGGTTCTTTAGCAAAACCTGAAATATTTATTTTGTTTGCCTTTATGCTAACTTATATGACAGTTAGTGACCTACTTTTCGCTTAGTTCAATTGTGAAAACTTCCTGTTAATGCAAGTATGAGAAAGTTCTAAGATAAAGTTACGGTACATGTATTACGTATAAAAGTTATTGCAACAGTTGACGGAGGTTTATTTAAAGCTAGTGGATACCTGGCGTGTGCTACTAAGCTAAAGTAAAGAAATAAACAATTGTCGAAAATCTATTTCATGAATGGATTGAGTGTGCCTCATGCATTGTTTTAGTGGTCTCATCGCATTATAGCCTTTCAAATGAAACCAGTTTGGGGCACATCGGTTGAATGGTTTCAATGTCTATAAAGGACATCCGTACAATTTTCTTTTCTTTTATATATGTCGCAGATAGGTGGTCTAGAAAGTAACAGACTGTGGGCGTTTTCATCATTTTACTCAGAAACCCATTGAAACACATGTTTTACACTCGCTACTAATTTAGTACGCGATTACTATTGACATACATGGCTCTGAACAGATTATTATGTCGCTCGAATAACATAACCAATCGCTAAAGGATCGCGGTGAAGTCGGATTTACATCGCGGTGCGGCATTCAGGATAACCAACCATAATTCACACGTCGCATTGCAAACTCACAGCCATCCCGGCTCCACAACTTGCCCGCGCCTCCCGCGCTTACCAAACCCGCGTGATCAATCCGCCAATCGCTGGCCCCATGACCTATCTCATCAGAAGCGAACCATCACAGCCGCATGAGTGCTACTCTTCGCAAAGGGTATGACTGTGCACAGAAAACAGTCCACGTGCATTTCTCGCTGGCTCCGGCATACTGCAAACTGACTGGTCATACACGCAATCCCTGCTCGATCGCAGTCCCTGATGGACACAGTACCCAGTTGTGCTCTCCATAAAGTGAACGTTGTGCAATGCTAATGCAAATTAAACTCGGCCATCATAAGAACGACGTTCTACTGTAGCGTCTGCTCAGCTCGGAGGCTGTTTAAAGAGTGCCCGCCGGCGGTTAACAAGTCAATAGCTGTCCTCCGTGACCCCCCGCCACCGCGTGTTCTCAAATGACAGTAGACAATTTGCACGGTGCTGCCATCTTCAACTTCCGAATACACCCAAGCTAGTTCCGGCTTGATGTTCCATTTTATGATTTGAAATTACTGATTTCCGACATATATATTAATTAGATAGGTGAGCAAAGATAGGACAAAGATACTATTCTTATCATATACAGTACAATAATAATAGAGGATCTAGTAAAGAGTATCAAGTATTTAAGCCATATGAGTCAGATTTAGGTCAATAAAATAACAAAGCAGGTGCTACTGATCTCATAGTACAGTTTATACCTTAATATCGATTATTGCGAATATTTGAAAATCCGAACCGCGCATATTGATACACCTAATGACTTAGATATAGTAATATAATAAAAGCGCCGCATTAATATGTATTTATACGTTAATAAAAACCCACTTTGTTGTATAAAATTGTACTTGAATATAAAAGCGTTTTTATATACTTTTATTACAATATTCCAATACAAAAATTTCAAGTGTTTGACTTTATAAAGTTGCATGCTTGGTTTATTAGTTCTTCTACGGAATTAAGTGAGCAAATCTGCATTTTTTACTTATTCATTCAAGTCAATTACCAATCAAGTCACTTGTTCAAACTTTGCCAAGAAAGGTCCGAAATGAAAACCAATATCGTCGAAACGAGCCGTGAGTGTCCCATGACGTAAGCTGAGTGTGTACCTTTTTCAACCCTTCATATTTTACCTTTACTTACGTTTACGTTTTAAGTTATTTTAACAATTAAGGTAATGTTTATTTTCATTCGAAACTCATAGGTAACAGCCATTAATAGAAGTCGCTCCACTTGGTGGTATTATTAAGGCTTCACATGAAGATTATATTTACAATTAATTAATATTATAACTGGTAGGTATTTCCGTGAAGCCTGATTGATGCAGCCGTCAATCTGATTCTCCGTGATCTAGCTAGGGGCTTGGGAGCCAGTTTTTTCTTTATCGGTCGGCAATGACAGCAACGCATCGGCTTTAATTCCCATTCTAAGAGGCAAGCCGAGTACATAAATAAATAAATGGGCTACGATTATGACGATTCTGCCATAGTCATTTGTTTGTAGAATTTATTTGTTATGTTCGTTAGTTTGTTATAACTTACATAACATGTAGTGCAGGTATGAGCTAAGTAAGATCTTCGTTCCCTTTATATCATTTTTTTATACGAATTATTTTTATTTTATGTTATCCCTTTCATATTAACTAAGTTAAAAACTATTTAACTAACCAAAAAGGGATTTTACGGGTATTACCCGAATTTACTGCACAAGGTTTTTAACCTTCATATGACTTATTTATATTTTTTCTGTATAACAACATAATGGAATTAGGAAATCAAACATTTTATTCCCGAGCTAAAAGAGCAGGGAGGCTTCGGTGGGAAAGGTCAATTTGTGGAGAGCCGCTGGAAGCCTATTTCCAGAGTAGTTTCGGATTACGTCCAATCGGATTGAGTTAGATGTATACGAGTACCACACTCGTTAATGTTGCATGTACGTACGTCTGCCTAATGCATTTACATATTACAAAAAGCGGAGAAAAAAACAATTTATTTGGTCATTTTACTCGTACCATTTTAGACTGTTTAGTAGCAAATTGCATCCTACTATCCGATACGCATATTGTATATACATCTACACATGAATCATAAATACACCTAGTCTATCCTCGTAATATAATCGTTAAGTGAAGCCTTAATACCAAGGGGCCGGCGTCTGCTGCCTTTTAGGATACCCTAGTAAGCCGGCATTGGGATCAGTAATATAAGCCGCCCGAACATGACTATAACATGACTATATACAACATGAGGTTGTTGTAAATGTTGTAATGCTGTCAGCTCAGCGATCGCTCCTGGGTTCGATTTTCGATCGTAATTATGTGACAGATTTTATAGTAATTTGGTTGATCTATTTCTCTATTATGTTAGTTAGTTAGTATTAATCTTAATTATATATTTTAATAATAAGTTAAATTATATGTGATCTGAATTTTATTAAGAAATATATGGAAGAACCTACATACTTACGAATAAAAATAATGTAATGCTGTAATGTAATTCATCTAGTATCGATATCTTTATTGGTTTGAAAAATGTGATAGATAATTAGGAAAAATATTTTATTTAATCATTCAGTCATTGAGAAATGAGAAATGATGTGTGATTTTTTTTACACATCATCAACCTAAAATTCCTTTCATGTAGGTACATAGAAGAATACCTATTTCAATTACTCTCAATTTTTATACACAGGTAAGTCTGTCGTTAGTTACGTATTTATTTGTTCCATTTTTATTTATACACCGTTATCGCTTTTTTACATAATGTCTTCTTTAAGTTGCCTGGAAGAAATCGCCTGTGGGCGATGAGATGCTCGTATTTCATCAACCATCGTCTATTTTACTCTACTTTACATATCGCACCTTCAGTGGAAAAAAGGCTTGATGAAAATCGCAATTTTACAGGAGAGCAAAAAAACTGTTAAAATATCAATAAGTAGTCAAAGGAATTTACATTACGATTTCTTGCACAAAACCGTCAAGATTAATGATAAAAATTAAAAAAAATTAAGCATAATATACTTAAATATGCAGCTTTTGTCCCTCTTTCCAATCATATTAATAACTGAAATTCAACGTAAGACGACTTATGCCTTTTTCCACTGAGGGTGCGATATTTTCGTGTTCCTGACACCTACTATGATTACTTTTGGGGTGAAAAATAACTGGATAATAGTGACGAATAATGATTACGTATTATTTCTATTATTTATTTATTTATTTATTTTATTATTTATGTACACACAATAATTTACAGGACAGATATAGTAGGGATATAATGTACAAAGGTACTGCTTATCTCTAATGAAATTTCTTCCAGCAGACCTGCGACTGGAGAGGTGACAGAAAGGTAGACCGTGCGTGTTCAAAAACAATATATAAATACCCATTTCTATATAATTATATATTACACATTACATGTATATGTAATTAATATAATATATATAAATAAATATAAATATATATATATATAAATAAATAAATACATTGAATAGATATATACACATAAAATACATACTTTATAACATTACGTACGAAATATAGTCGATAATAATAGTATAATAATAATAATGAAACTAACCTAATGACAGGTAGTAATCACGGACTTTTTTCTTGAATGAGGTTATCGTTTTCAAGTCTCGGATACTAGGCGGGAGCGAGTTCCATAGTCTGACTGCATGAACGGAGAAGGAGTAGGAATAATAAGAACTTTTGTGTTGAGGGAAATTAAGTAGGGTTTATTTAATAGGGTCTATTTAATATGAAGTAGATTTTTTATACCTTGTTTTAGTTTAATCTCACCAGAATAACATTATAGGTCACGTAAGTAATTTATACCTTTGTTTTAAATCTATAAATCTACTGTATATTCAAACTGATTGTTATCAGTACGTATTTAAGAAATTATATTAGGGATCTTTATACCAGCAATAGAAGCCAATTATCTATCTTTAGAGATTTTGGTGGTCTATCGCTCTGTCTATTTATTTAGACTTCTCGACGAAACTAAATGCGGTTTCACAATTATAATGCTGTAGTTCTAACTTTAAAACTCCTCCATGTTTTACATGTAGCTTTGAAACTTATATCCAGCGTATGAAGTCTCGGGCAAAAGCTAGTAGTAAGTAGATTTAATGGAAAAGAACTAAAAGGAGGATCAAGATTAATCCAGCGGACAGAAAAATGACTGAATAAAATATGCATACTGGATTTTTGTATAAATACCTACAACGGTGTATTTACATAAATAAATAAGGATTCTAAAAATATAAGTATACCAAAAATATTGTTCAACCAGATACGACTCCAATTCAAAAAAAAAGCTAATCCCCTTGTTCTTTTTATGAAAATTTTTGCTCTAATATAACATATTTATTTTCGAAAATTTTTAATTTAGAATATGAGATATAATTTTAATTTGTCGTAGGATTGCCAACTACGGGTGTAGCGCTCTGGGCGTCTCTCTTAGTAATACATTTTTGGAATTCTCTCCGGTTTGTTGCCTTTGATACTGTTATACTTATGAAGTCTTTACGAAATTATTTTACGTATTTTGTACTTTGCTGAGCATAATTTATATTTTGAATTACAGTACATAGACCTACCTAGCGTAAGCAGGTTAATGATTAAACAGACTAATGATATGACGTGTTACGTGACAGATTAGAGATTAATGATGTGACTTTTGGGCTGTGCTTTTGGGATATAAAACGCGACATACATTATGAATTCCAAGCCAATCTCTACTTGTGAAGCAACCAGCTGATCAACGGATGACCGTTCACTTACGGTCCCTCGAGTTTTTATTTAATAATAATAACGCTTCACACTCATAACCCCACACTAGGATTCCCTGTGTCGTGGTGCCATGGATAACACACAAGAATTCACACCCAGACCGAGAACAGAAATTCAAACTCATCATTCAAATTTCCGCCTCGCTGGGAATCGAACTCAGGACCCTTGGCGCGGCGATCCCGCATGGTAACCATTGCGCCACACGGGTCGTCAAGTTTGAAGTTGCTGGTTTCTTTACCATGAGATCAGAATGATTCATCTCAACAGTAGCTACTCGCTTGGTGATTGGGCGTTTTATTAAATTAAAATCGGTTGTCAGTTTGTTTCCCATGTTTTGTTCGCTGTGTCATAAATTGCTCGGCAACGCGTGTTTACTCATGTCCATGGGCACGATGAGTACCTACCATCCAATCTAAGCCTTAAACTTACTATTTTGTTAAAACATATAGGCCAAAGAACATAAAATTAATATTTTATTTATTTATTTAATACTTGTGTTCACACTTCACAGCAATTAGTATAATGTTACTTATTACAAATAACTTACAGTTAAGCCAAATCAAAAAAATTCGTACCATCATGTCTTAAGTTATTTTCTCTATTGTTTTTGTTCATAATCACAAATATGTCATTAATCGTCATTAGTCTCCATAAAGCTTTTGTATTGAACGCACTATAACAGCTATTAACCTTTCTTTTCCAACGATAACTTCCTGCACGGGTGATGGTAATGAAGCTAATAAAGATGATTCGATCGAAAAGTTGAAATTGTATAGCCCGTTTGGCTAATCTCCATTCGATTCGCGCAAATTACTTTCGAGCCAGAAGGGGTTTCAGCCACCCGGTATTGTTACGGCCGCTCCACTGACACAATTAGCAGTTAATAGGTTTTAATATTTTTATTTCAGGGAAAACTGAAAAAGAATGAAAATTCCTAGCTACCGGTGCGTTGCTTTTTTTCTATTACGAATAAAAACAAACCATTCAATCTAATCTCCATTTATATATCGAATTTAATCCGATTTAAGCTGAATTGTTAGTCGATTCTACCAGTGATTAAGATACACAAACAATTCTAAAATTGGTTGGATTTTATATGAAACTAGCAATTGCCCTCGCTTCGCTTCGGAAAAAATCTTAGGTGCTTTAGTTAACTTACATAACATACTCTTAAAGCAGCGTGATCGCTCATTAGAACCAAGTTACTATGAAAGGTCAATACTCGAAATAACGATTCGATATTTTTAGGGTTCATTACC
>OZ010685.1:7130477-7272338 GCA_963932265.1 Thymelicus lineola
GACTTATCTTTGAAGAAATATTACCTTACACCTATATTTTCTGGAGCTTGCTTCTACTAACTTCCGACGGCTCTTCTATTATATTGATATCAAATATCTCAATAAAAATGCGAGAACCTACGAATATTCAACGCAAACATTGGCAAATATTATCGTAGTCTATGCAAGTATAAACTTATCTACTCGTGTTTTCTTCAGTTTATCCGAACATATTGCAGAGAATTTAGTCTTTATATTTGTTTTATATTAGGCTAAAAGTTTGAAGTTTTATTTTCAGACCGATGATTTCTAAGGAATCATTACTAAATAATCAATCGCGTTTCTGACTTGTATTAGCTATTATCACCTACTAGTTCTCCACCTATCAGCTTAAAGTAGGTATCTTCAATTATTACAATAAGACACGTCATTGTCTTTGAGCTGATATAAAGCCGCACCCTCAGTGGAAAAAATCATAAGTCGTGTTACTTTGAATTTTATTTATTTTATTTATTTATTTACATGTTTATGTCACCTCTTAAAAAGAAGAAACAAAGGGCAAACTTAATGCCTAATGGCATTGTCCACCAGTCAACCCTGGGTGGATGTGGAAATAGCCGATGGCAGGTGCTAACATGAGATATAGATATACTACATAACAAGAATACATACAAATACACGGACATACATAAATACCAATAATAACATAAATATATAATAAATATTATATAAATATATAATATATAAATATTTAGGGAATACATATACATATATAAGTATAGGGAATTTATTATATATATATTATAATTAATTATTATTATTAATTATAATTTATTATTATTATTAATTAATTAGGGAATTTATTATTTATTTATTATATATATTTATGATTAGAAAGAGAGACCAAAGCTGCATATGCTCATTTTTTTTCAAATTTTTATCATTAATCTTGACGGTTTTGTGCAAGAAATCCTAATGTAAATCCTTTGACTATTTTCTGATATTTTAATAGCTTTTTGCTCTTCTGTAAAATTGCAATTTTCCTCTTATACCTTTTTTCCATTGAGGGTACGAAGCTACTAAACAAATACATAATTAAAATACTTTCCCTACTACAATAAAATTAAAGTATTATATAATGTATGGTTGAAACAACTTACCTGTAAGTGAATTGCAACCGGGATTATACGAGATGTTGCATCCGAAGAGATTTAGATACCATGTAGTTGTCCATATTGAATTATGTACTCACCAACCCATCGTTCTTTATCTAGCCATGTCAGGTTGTCGGCTTGTGTGTCATAGTACCCCAGCTTCACGTAGTGATTGTCCACCAGCTGTTCGATTTGAGTCAGCGCTATCCGGTCGCCTTGTGACGAAAATGCTACCAAGCCCTAAAGACAACATATCAAATTATTATCCTGACTTTTAGTAGCTAATATGAAAGTTATGAACAGTACCTAGCTTTTCTGATAAACGTAATACAGGGTGACAAATAATTAAATAGACGAAGCTAATAATTTTTCACTTAATACGTTAATACACTACTCATACAATTAGTATTGGATTAGTGTGATGCTTATATTAATTTAAGTGTTGAATTACTAGTACTTATCGAGATAATATCGACTGAGTTACATAAAAACTCTGTGATATCAGTCCAAATTTCATCATAAATTTATACAGTGTAACCGAAATCCTTTATATGGAATAATTAATTATATATTTCACTGTAAATTTTTGCTATTTAAAACGAAGCTATGGAACGTAGTCATAATAATATGCAGAAGGGATAAGGGTCTTAATTACATTTTGTCTCGAAATTCAATCTGCGAAGTCATTAAGCTAACGAGTAAAGACCATAATTTCATTAAACTTAGATGAAACATGTACATTTAAAAATACTACTGAAATAATAAGCTAACGCCCCAACTCATAGTCACTAACGGTTACTTAAACCGCTCCTTAGTACAGAATTTGTATGGTGATTCCTTACTAAGGAGCGATTAAAGTAACCGTTAGAGGACTCTGAGTTGGGGCGTAAGTAATTTTTAAATATAAAATCATAATATCATGGTAGTATGACATATATTTTATAATGGAACCCAAGTTATGACATCTATATCAATCGCATTGAACGCATACAAAAACGATTCCTTGGGTTTCTAAGATACCGTAGCAAAATCTCAGATATAAGTTATAGGGAACATTGTTCTAAGCAACATTTACTTCCTCTACAAGAGCGCAGACGTATAGCTGACTTGACCTATACAGTTAATATTATAAATGGCATGATTGATTCACATGAGTTATTAAGTAGTCTAAATTTCCGTGTACCCAGATCAAAAAGAATAACTGCTCCTTTGTGTATTCCTTCGACGAAAACTAAATATAGACAAAATTCATTCTTTTCCAGAGCCTGTAAATTGGTTAATATTGTTAGTCAAAAACATAATATAGATATCTTTCATACTAATTCTACAAAAATAAAAAAAGCGATGAGCCAAATTTTTTTCAGTAATGAACTGTAATTAAATTTAAAATAAAATTTAAACTTTTTTCTAACCAGCGCCATATTATGTCTATTAATGCTTATAAGCCTCTTTTGTTCTTCTATTATATTTATATTGTTTTTTATATCTGCTGGCATTTGTATATTGTATACTATCTATGTACATCTACAATTCTTTCGACTAATTTTTTCTACTCTATTACCTACCTGCGAAAACTTGTAAATGGCTTTCCTTTTACTGCTCAACATAACATAAATATTGTAATAGCTGTAAGTTTTCCAATGAAATAAATCTATACTAATATTATAAATGCGAAAGTAACTCTGTCTGCTACTCAATAACGTCTAAACCCCTGAACCGATTTTGATGAAATTTGGTACAGACATATAATTGAGCTCGGGAATGAACATAGAATACTTTTTATCCCGGAAAATAGACCTGTTCCTGAGGGATAACTCTTCCACGCCAAAACTACTGAACCGATTTTGATGAAATTTGGTACAGATATAGAATTGAGCTTGCGAAAGGACATAGGATACTTTTTATCCCGGAAAATAGACCTGTTCCTGAGGCATAACTCTTTCAAGCCACTAAACCGATTTTGATAAAATTTGGTACAGATATAGAATTGAGCTCGGGAATGGACATAGGATACTTTTTATCCCGGAAAATAGACCTGTTCCTGAGGGATAACTCTTTCAAGCCACTAAACCGATTTTGATAAAATTTGGTACAGATATAGAATTGAGCTCGGGAATGGACAAAGGATACTTTTTATCCCGGAAAATGGACCTGTTCCTGTGGGATAACTCTTTCAAGCCACTAAGCCGATTTTGATGAAATTTAGTACAGATATAGAATTGAGCTCGGGAAAGGACATAGGATACTTTTTATCCCGGAAAATAGACCTGTTCCCGAGGGATTGTTTCCAAGGTGGTGAGCACATTAACTTAGTAAAAGCCTATTCACTCTTTTCTTGAAGACATCCACATCATAGGCAGGCGGGAACGCCGACGCAGGCAAGTTATTCCAGTCCTTGGCGGTGCGTATAACGAATGACGAGCCAAACCGCCTCGTCCTTACCGGCGGGATGTTCACAACAAAAGGATGGATACCCGCCGTGCGTCGTGTCGTTCGATGGCGAAATGGAGATGGGGGAATTAAATCAAACAATTCCTGTGCACACTCTCCGAAATGTGCCCTGTAGAAAACCGAGAGGCTGGCTACTCTACGCCTGTGCTCGAGGCTTTGCAGATTGGTCTCAACCAAATCTGGGTCACCAATGAGCCTCTTCGCACGCCTCTCCATCGAGTCCAAGGCAGAAAGGTGACATTTGGCTGCACCTGCCCAAATGTGCGAACAGTACTCCACACACGGCCGAACCTGAGCTTTATACAAGGTTAAGAGTTGCCTCGGTGTGAAGTACCGCCGCACTTTTGCAAGGACACCAAGTTTCCTTGCAGCAGCCTTAGCCTTGGTCTCAATGAACCGCCCAAAGTTGAGTTTCGAGGATATCTCTACTCCTAACAACTGAAGGCAGTCGGTATAATCCAAGGACACATTCCGAAAAGTAGGAGCCAAGGTAAGCGGGCTCCTCTTGGCGGTGAATAGACACGTCTGCGTTTTAGCGGCGTTGAATCTCACAAGATTACCATCTTACCATCAGGTGGGATTGTGGTCAAGCATTAACTTATTTGTGTAAAAAAAAAAAAAACTTTTTCAAGCCACTAAACCAATTTTGATGAAATTCAGTACAGATATAGAATTGAGCTCGGGAAAGGACATAGGATACTTTTTATCCCGGAAAATAGACCTGTTCCTGAGGGATAACTCTTTCAAGCCACTAAGCCGATTTTGATGAAATTTAGTAAAGATATAGAATTGAGCTCGGGAAAGGACACTTTTACTAGGATACTTTTTATCCCGGAAAATAGACCGGTTCCTGAGGGATAACTCTTTCAAGCCACTAAGCCGATTTTGATGAAATTTGGTACAGATATAGAATTGAGCTCGGGAAAGGACATAGGATACTTTTTATCCCGGAAAATAGACCTGTTCCTGAGGGATAACTCTTTCAAGCCACTAAACCGATTTTGATGAAATTTAGTACAGATATAGAATTGAGCTCGGGAAAGGACAAAGGATACTTTTTATCCCGGAAAACAGACCTGTTCCTGAGGGATAACTCTTTCAAGCCACTAAGCCGATTTTGATGAAATTTGGTACACATATAGAATTGAGCTCGGGAAAGGACATAGGATACTTTTTATCCCGGAAAATAGACCTGTTCCTGAGGGATAACTCTTTCAAGCCACTAAACCGATTTTGATGAAATTTAGTACAGATATAGAATTGAGCTCGGGAAAGGACATAGGATACTTTTTATCCCGGAAAATAGACCTGTTCCTGAGGGATAACTCTTTCTAGCCACTAAACCGATTTTGATGAAATTTAGTACAGATATAGAATTGAGCTCGGGAAAGGACATAGGATACTTTTTATCCCGGAAAATAGACCTGTTCCTGAGGGATAACTCTTTCAAGCCACTAAACCTATTTTAATGAAATTTAGTACAGATATAGAATTGAGCTCGGGAAAGGACATAGGATACTTTTTATCCCGGAAAACAGACCTGTTCCTGAGGGATAACTCTTTCAAGCCACTAAGCCGATTTTGATAAAATTTGGTACAGATATAGAATTGAGCTCGGGAAAGGACAGGATAATTTTTATCCTGGAAAATAGACCTGTTCCTGAGGGATAACTCTTTCAATCCACTAAACCGATTTTGATGAAATTTAGTACAGATATAGAATTGAGCTCGGGAAAGGACATAGGATACTTTTTATCCCGGAAAATAGACCTGTTCCTGAGGGATAACTCTTTCTCGCCTAAACAACTGAACCGATTTTGATGTTTGGTACAGATATACCGTCAGTCTGTCATATCCGTCCGTCAGTCTGTCCGTCTGTCCAAAGCAAAGCGCCGAGACCCTTAGTGCTAGAAAGCTATAGTTTGGCATGGATATACATATTTATTAAAACTCCAAAATTGTAGAATAAACTACTGAAAATAATTTTTTTCGGGGTACCTCCACTACAGGTAACGTGAGGATTAATTTTTTAATTATCCCTATAGTGTGGGGTATCGTTGAAAAGTTTTTTCAAAAATATTATGGGTCTTTTGAGACCATTTTTTGATGTAGGGCTCCGTTTGCGAAATACGTATATTTGGCTTGAAAGTGCTAATTTTGGGTACCCAAGTCAAGTCAAGTGTCCCCCCAACGGCTAAACGGTTGGAGTTGGGCAAGTGAAAAAATTCTCAAAAATAGGTTATACGATGAATTTATAAGGAAAGCTATCAAGGCTATGTTAGCATAAGTAGTTAATGAGTAATAGTCAATAAACTTACTACTTTGGAACCCTATATTGCACGTGGCCTGACACGAACTTGCCCGGTTTTTTAAGTTAAAACTGTGAAAGTTGGTAGTTAGTATGTAATCTTACATAAAACAAAAATAACTGTAACATGATTGTTTGGTAATACATTCCCTAAGGGCTAAAACTAGAGGTTGTAAGTTTAGAGTAAGTTTGGAGTAAGAAGTTGTAAAACGAACAGATGAGTCACCTCATGGTAAGTGGTCACTTTCGCCAATGAACATTAGCAACGCTAAAGTAATCACTGATTTGCTGCTGCCCAAAAAGAAAAGAAAGATATGTTTTTTGTGTATTCTGTAAAATTACAATGTAAATTTAAAATTCAAAAACTCTCAGGCCCTGACTTAGATAAATCTCTAAATTCTAAAAAGTTCGATTATTTTGGGACCTTTCCTATGGGTGGGTCATTAATGGCTCACTACTGAGCACTCACTCTTGAGGACGCCTAGAGCATACTCCACCACTTTGCTCCAGTGTGGATTGATGGAGGGATTAGAAATCAACCCAAGTGTCGGAAGTCATTACGCGGGGCGAGGACCTTCAATATGTCATAACGACTGTTATCTTACGACAACAACCGGGACCGACAGCTTTACGTGCCCTCCGAAGCTCGGAGAGCCACTAGCGGTCACCTATCCAACTACCGACCGCGCTCGCTATTATTTAACTTCATCAATTACTATTAGAACCGACACAAGCCGCTGCGCCCGGGCTATGAATGCTTCTCCCGATGGGTAATTAATGGGTTCTAAGAACATGTCACTTTTGCTGTAATTTTGGTGAAGAGTTTAGTATCTTGCTGACTACTAATCACGCTACAATATCAGATCGTAGTTATCATTTCATTATCAACACTAAAGATTTGTTTAATATTTTACTCATTTACATAATACGATATATGTACTAAGTGTAGGTGTTTTAGCTTCAACCCATAATGGACTATTACAAGGCACGGGTCTCCTCTCTTCATAGTATGGACAAGTTTGCTGTCAACTTATGAAAAACATGTTTTATATGAAGGGATCTTTATTTTCGGCGTACGAAGTCGCGGGTAACAGCTAGTAAATAAATAAATAAATGGAAATATACTCATATTGCATTATTCGATTTACTTTATTTTTTGATACTTCAAACAATAGCATCTCACAGCCACCATATTTGTTTTTTTAACGTCACCTATCTAAGAACACTAGGGTTATTAAGACGAATCTAACGATATCTTAATTATTTAAATTGATCCAGCTGTTTGGAAATTAAAAGGTAATAAAGAATATTACATGCATACATACATACAACATACGCGCGAAAAACATATCCATTCCTGGACAGACGGATAAAAAAGGCATAATTTAAACATGCACTTACAGACACTCCTAGGAAAGACGTAGAGTTAATTGCTTCATATATGTCATCAGCGATCTTCTTGTTAGTGTATGTGAAGTTCTTCAGGCTCAGTCCGCTTTTCTCCAGCTTCTCCATTGTCTTATTGAACGCTGTAACAATAAAAAAGTGTTAAAGTGCGAATTGGTAGACTTTACATACCTTTGAGAACTTTATGGAGAACTCTCCAGTGTGCATATTTCCTCAAGATGTTTTCCTTCACTGAAGCAAGTGATAATTAACTAATAATACGCACATAATATTTGAAAATTAGAGGTTCGTGTCAGGGTTTGAACTTGGGCCCCTGCGTTTGGGAGACCAACGTTCTACCCACTAGGCTATCACTGCTGTAAAAATTATATTTACAGTTATTAACATGAAATTAAAAAGTTTATGCTGAACAAAATGAGTATCATGCCAATTAAAAGTGCCTATCAGAAATGCATCTTGTTATCTTTTTAATTACTTGAGTTCATTAATATACGGTATTAATTAACAACATATTGAAAATAATAATTACTCAGGTAATTGTTTTATTAATTGTCAATGACATAGTACATTTAAATGCACGAGTTAATGTTAATTTTAACAAGCAATATGTCACGATGGTTATTAATTAGTAATATCTGTAATTTATTTATAAACGTCATGTCATTGTTTTCTATATAAAGAAATCGGTACCTTATACAGTACACCAACTATCCATAGAAGATATAAAATGAAAGGAGAAAAATGTATATGTTCTTATATAAATTGTTGGGAAAAAAGAAGCCAGACGTGAAAAGAAGTAATTAGCTATTATTTTCGCAGAATCTCAGTTGTGAGACTTGTGAGTAATTCACATAGCAATGGGAGGCTTATTACCGAATCTTACGGATCATAATCACTGGACTTGGCGGACTTACTTAATTTATAGTCATAAATAACGTACGGTATTACTTAACCATATTTTATCATGTTCAATTTATCAAAATAACATGTTTTTTTGGGTATAAGGATTTCCATCTTTGAGTCTGAGCCTTAAAATCTTAATCAACAGTTAATTATTACGTTTTTCAGAAACATTGTCAGAGAGCCAGTAATAAGCTGGTAACACCGCTTTTTTTGTCGGCAATGCGTTAGTGATACCTTCGGTACTAAATATTACACAGTTGAGGGTCCATTCGTCCGTCTATTCGTTAGCTCTTTTTACTGAGTTTAAAAAACGTCAAAAGATTGTCGCAATAACTCCCGCAATGTTGTTTCATTTTGCGGATAAATTATCAAAAGTCAGAAACTACGAAGAAAAATGATCGTGGAGTGTGGAAAAATGTTACAATAAAACTTAGTTGGACAGCTACAAAAGAAGAAACAATTTGAAAAGCAACAAATCGCTACCTTCGCCGGCGAAGAAGTAGGTACTCATGGAATTGTTTTGCGTGACGTGGTAATAAAATCTTTTAGAATGGCTGTTCCGGCGTGTTCTTTAGGAATGAACGCCAAAATGATATGCATGATTTACCAATTTCCTGTTATAACGCGATACCCTTGAAGAATTCCGTTAAACTTTTGAGTTATTCGCTAGCGAATCAATATTTTCATTACAGAATCGTTTTTATTTAAACTTGGTTATCTACAATTGTTGTTTTTCTACTTGTAACCAAAAGTAATTTAGAATATAAGAACTAAGTAGTTAGTTATTTTTGATGTCATATACCTACATGATCTTTCTTATATTTCCTTAATGTAACCATGAATTTGAAAATGGTCACAAAAATCTTATTTATGTTTTTTTTTTATTTCTAAAGTTGCGTTTAGGGGTTTTATTACACTGAACGACTCTAAAAGCCAAGAGGCAAGCCTTTACTGTAGCTCTTGAATATCTATTCGAATATTCTATTAAGAGGTCTCAATAATAAAATACGAGTAGTACCTTACAGCGGAGTTACTAGGTGTACATAAAACAGACTATTACGACACCTACTATGTATTTTATAGATTCGATTCCGTCGAAATTGAACAATTCATACGTTGGTGCGTCTATAACCTTGTAAATTATAGGCATTTTGGGAAATTGTTAAATGAATTAGTCATAAAAATTTAATGCTATCAAATTTCATGTTACAGCATGAAATTAACTAACCAGATTATTATAACAAAATTTGGTAAATTTAGTGTTAATGAAACTTGTTTAACAAAGGTCAGTGGAGTAAAATAAGCGAATTATTCAACGAGTAACCAATTAATAATTACTATATTGATAGAATATACCTATTAAATGAATATGACACAAAACAACAAAATGATGCAAAACTAAGATCAATTTAAAAATCAATAAATCCGACTGCACAAAAAACATTGAAAACAATCATGTATATTCAACGAGTAACCAATTAATAATTACTATATTGATAGAATATACCTATTAAATGAATATGACACAAAACAACAAAATGATGCAAAACTAAGATCAATTTAAAAATCAATAAATCCGACTGCACAAAAAACATTGAAAACAATCATGTATGTAGCTTTTTGAAATCCATAAGGATTTCAAAACCATCATAAGGTGAGCTCCTAAGGGTTTTAAAAACACTTGGGCTGTGAAGGCGTATCTAGCGATATCTTCATTATATCAATTGGTCCAGCGGTTTGGAAGATAATATGGGGTAATATAGGAAATTACATGCATACATTTAAAATACGCGAAAAGAAACTCTTCCTGGCAGTCGGGTAAAAAATTATGACGGCCTTAGCTACTAGCGGTCTACAGTGAAACACAAAGCTTGTTCTAGAGGCCTTGGTCATAGTTGACCATTTCCTTCTAAGGTTGGGTAGAGAAGTTAGAGGTCCATCAAGGAAAAAAATACAGTTGCTGGAGGGATGGATCGCTGTTCGTAAACTGAATTGAGTGATCTATTTTATTAGCCACCGCAAATAAGAAATTTCAGTTTACATACCTCTAAGCTAGTGATGTTTCTCGGAATAGAGAATTGTATATTGTATTTATACTCGTTGTTTCTATAGTATGTTCGTTTTAAAAGCGTTTTTATTACATATTATTATAACCAAGAACCTGTTTTCATTTATTCATATTTGTTTGAGAAATGAGGTTATAAAATGTGGAAGTAGCAAAATATAATTTAATTTCGTCTGATTGCAGCACTTGATTTCGCAAGCCATTTCGTAATGATGGATTCATGCCTATATCTTTAGGGTTCTGCACATGCGATGACAAAACAAAATACTGATAGGATAACTCATGATCGTATGGTGTGTGTTTGTAACGATATTTTTTGATCAACTAGTTCAAAAGGTAGTTTGTATGAATAAAAAATATATCCCGTAAAGGGTTGAAATAAGGGTTAAAAATTTGTTTTTGAAAGTATAATATTTCTGCGGACAAAATCCAGTACTATTCTAAGTATAAAGAAGTAGTATAATATAGATAATCTCAATTTTTAACCTCGATTTGATGTGTCTGTGTATCCACAGATGGATCTGTATGTCTGACTATGTACTGTACTGTATGTATGCTACATCGTTGCTCTCAACTTAATCGAGAATGTTCTAAGCTATGTCGGCCTAGAAACAAGAGAAAAGAAGAAAAATGGTACTAAAATAAACGGTACAATAAGGAAGCTTACCCAACGCCACTGCCCAAACCGCATCATACGCCAGTGGTGCTTCCTGGTATCCCTCAGGGTACCGCTCGCGTTCGATGTCATAACCCGCTTCTCTGAGAGCGTCGTTCAGCCGGGACCTGGTTGAGAGAGAGAGAGTAATAATGGTGCAATTAAAAGTTTGATTGCTCCATTACGAAGACAGTTAAAAGTTTGAATCAAAAGTAGTTTCACCGAAAGGATATTCAATTAGTTTCTCGTCAAAATGGACTTAAATAATACGTAATGGACGTAGCAAAGGATAAATGCGAACGTCTGTGATAATACAAAAATATTATTATATTATCTGAATTGTATGAGTAATATAGGAGCAGAGGTGAGGAGATCATTATTGTAAGGAAAGTTCTTTGTATTTTCTTATAATTCGTTTATCTGTTAGTGATGTAGAGAATCTTATAGCGGGGCATGAGTACGTGTGTTTTAAAAAAGAAATAGGTTGGAATATGTAGCAACGTGTTCTCTACATTATCTTCACTTTATTATAAAATTAAATATTTAAAATAACGATAAGTAAAACGGCAGTAAGTTTTTAATTTTTTTATCTACTAAAAAACTAGTCAAATGCAGTTCACGTTTAAGACTCCTCACTACTTTATTTAAATTTAGAATTTTATTTCATATTATAATCGTCCTGGTATCCTTTCAGAATACAGGTCATAAACGCTGTAGTCCACCGTACATACCTATCGTAACTATAGTTAATTTTAAAATTATAGGTGCGTGATAATGCACAATTATTTAAGCCGGGCTCTGTCGTTGCCTTCAAGTAAATGAATCACAAACATGTATCTAGAACTATGTCTGTGAATTGAATTAATTTCGTGATGTTCCGAATTTGAACAGAGCCTTTTGTCTCTTTCATAACGAATTGTAATCAAAGTACTCGTACATCAATATCAGTATCAAGTATCAGGGCTTTCAGGCTATCAATTCATTCACAGTCGAATTCATAGCAATAACTTATTGCTTACGTCAAGTGGACTATGAATTTAATGGAGCATGTTGATTGTATCTTGACGTAACTAAACTCTACCAAGTAATTTATGTTAGAGAGCACATTAATATTAAAGAAATATACATAAAATATTGTAAAATAACATATTTATATCACATTTATCAGATACAATTTAAGTTCAGCGTAATGGCATAATGAAAGAAGTATAATATGGCATAGTTAATTCAGTTTAAAAATACAAAAAGAAATTTGAAAATAGAAGTGCATACGAACCGAATAAGTAGAAGCTATCCAACTTTGTTTGCTATTCGCAGGCAACTCGAATAAAAAAAATAGTCTACGTAAAATGTTCTATTTTCTTTAAAATTCACTATTGAAACCTGCGTTAGGTAACATTTTATGAATAAAATCGCTCGGCGTAAACTTCTGTGATGGATTTGGTACCAACAATGCGTATCCACAAGTTACGGCTGATACAACAAATTTGGAGCAATTTTCACTTGGAATACTGTACAACGAAAAATGAGGTTATTATTACCTCACATAAAAGTTAAAATGAAAAGTTGCTATCGTCCATTGAGCTGAAATTCTGGAATTATGCAAATACTTTCTGTCAGAGGAAAGACAAAGGATACAGAAGGATTAGTGTACGAAAAAGTAATGTGAAATATACTGTCACATGGATCAAATTAAATGCAATTAGCTTGTAAATACAAGTTACTATATACAATACTACTACTATGTACATACTAATTTGACTAATAAAAACATTACGACTTGAACTTCTACGTCAAGGTACCGGAGGTGGGATGGACCGGTATTTTTTTTTTGTATTGATCGAATTGTACGAAGACATACAGAATTCAATCTGCTATGCCATTACAAATCAAGAAAATGTGTAGATTTAGTTAGTATTAATTAGTAGTATCGGCTCGGTTCCGCACCGCACCGCTTCCGCCAGTGTTCCGCATGCAATTGTTACATTATTGACGACCCTGTAGCCTAGTTGGTAGCGACCATCACTGCGAACTGAGGGGTCCCGGGTTCGATTCGCAGCCAGGGCATATATGACAGATAAATATTTGTAGGTACTCGGGTGTTATTGTGATGTGTTATAATATATGTGTCGTCCATACCACCCGCAACACATGTAAAAACCGTATGTAAGCGTTTACGGTATATTATTGCAATTGTTTTGCGAAAGGTTACCTGAAGTCCTCTGAAGTCATGCCGGAAATGGTGGTCTGATTGGAGTTCTGGTTCCACATTAGCGCTTCTGTGGTGAGGTGGCCCTCAGCTGCTTCGCGCATCTGCTCTGCTGTACAGTCAACACCTTCTCGATCTAGATTCGTCTCGAACCAATTGTCTTCGTACCAACCTGGTAATTAATAAAATAATTTTAAAACGATTCTTTTACTAATTTCTTGTACTGATCTATGCTATAATAAAACTCAAAGGGCAAATTCTCTGTACATGGAATACTTTTTAAAAATTTCGATTATGGGGCAATTCAATAACGTGTTAGAGCACAAAAATATTTTTTTTAGAATTATTGTCTGTCTGTCTGTTTGTTTGTCTGTTCGGGCATCACATGAAAACCCTTGAACGGATTTCGATGAAAATTGGTAAAGTTGTTACTATTACTCCGGGTCATATTTTAGGATACTTTTGATTCCGGAAAATCAAGAGGTTTGTTTGTATGGATGAGTTTGTATGGAATATTTTTAAAACATCAACTGATATGCTTCAAATTTGCAACAAATGTTCCTTGCTTAAATTGATGGAACACATATTTTTCGGTTTTTAAAAATTTTGCAAGAAAAAGAAAAAAAATACAAGTTAATGTGAATATTGCTTATTTTTCAAAACCCGCTCCTGGAGGAATCCTTTATGATTGTATCGTGGGTTTCAATATAAATTTACCGTTTTTTTATAATATTTTCTTCTGCAATAATTACAAATAAGGTAAAACATAATTTCCGTATGCGAAGCTGCGGGCAACAGCTAGTTTTAAAATAAGGTTAAGTATATCGATTTTTCATATAAAGTGGAGATAAGTTTTAATGCCGAAAGACATAAAAGATGCTAAAACAATAGGGATGTTGACTAATTTTAGGATTCAATTTTATTTTATAGATAGAACCTCAATATTCACGAAAAAAATATATAAAAAATAATAATCTTCAATTTAAAAACAAAAATTGATAAATAAAAATCACTATCAAATTTCCCACCAAAAACGTCACGTGACGTCACTAAACGACATTCAATACTATCTGTCTACTAAGTTTGTTGAATTTCCATATAAAATTGTTCCAATGACGTCATATTCTCAAAATGGCGTTTGAGGTCACGTGACAGTGAGTACAATTTTTAACATTTTAAATTAATGATATTTAATTTATTGTGATTGATTTCAATAAAAGAATCATATTTTAGGCCTTTAAATGTTACCACTAATATTTTAGACACAAATTTATATTAATTTATAATTAGTGTCAACATCCCTATTCTACTGGTCTAAGATCCCACTGCAAGTTTGCTACGTTCATGGAATACTGAAACAAAATCAATGTTTTACACACCATTATAATAGGGGCATTATGGTTTGGCTAGGCTGCTTGTTAAAATTTGCTCGCTATACTCAAAATTATCTAAGAACGCATTAATGATAGCTGCCATTTATTAATATGAACCAACCTTGTACGTACGTCTTTGAGCAAAATGGAATAATTATTTAATTGACATGAATAGTTGGATACTTACAAACAAAGGATTGTGCCAAAATTTGTTAAAAATCCCTTTTCGTATTGTATCGTATTCGTATTGACGTTATTTATAAATCATATTAAACGTTATAATCTAGTAAAAATCCCATCACATCATAATTTATGCAAAATTGAATAAAAAAATAAGGCGTCGAATCAATGTTATATGAAGATGACAAAATCTACACTGACGTTAAGTGATGTGACGGCATGAAAGCACTTATAAAACCATAATAATCGATACATTACTATAATCGAAACTTAAAATAAAAATTAATTTATATTATTTCTTTCTTTGTGTTTAACAATTAAAGAATTTAATTTCTTCTCTTCTATAAGAACATGACCAAAAGTGTTTATTACGATAATCTCTAACCGCAGCCATTTGAACTGATTAAAATACGGTTAGAATAATCATTATTCAACCGAAACCCAAATTTCATACGCTGGATGCGGCGCGGACGAATTAACAGTGAGTTTTTTAGGAAAAAAATATTTTATTATAGTCGTAAATACATAATTATTGAGCGTATAGGTATGGTAAAGTAACTTAAGTAGCTCAATGGAGGCAGTATCATTCCAGTTACTTGTGGATATCTAAATGTTTCGGTTTTTAGAATTTACAATTTAATTATTGAATCGATTAGAAAGTCTTACAATTTTGAATCGATTTGTTGCAAAAATTGGTTCTTTCGTGAATCGATTTTTTTGTACATCTCTAGTGTCACTGCGATGACAAACGACAAATATGCATTCTTAGTTCGTGGGGACTATAGTACTTTAATTTTAACCAAAATTGACCTACTTTTTGGGATAAAAATACAAAAATGTTGTATTTTTTGATTATCGAACATATACGAATACTGAGACACTACAAATTAAATAATAATAATAATAAAACAGTCATCCTAAACACATGCCGTATTGCTAGAAATTTTTTACAAATAGAACAAGCCAATTTTATACAGTCATGGTTTCCACTTGGCTTAGGCCCGTGGACGCCCAATTACCGGCGTTAGCCGAGAAGAAGTAATTCTAAAAAAGAAATAATAATAAAACAATTTATTTTCACACACATATTAAAAAAAATACAAGATACAAAAAATAGGAAGATCAAGACGCAAATGAAACAAAACAAAAACTTACGCCCCAACTCAGAGTCACTAATGGTTACTTTTATCGCTCCTTAGTAAAGAATCACCATACAAATTCTGTACTAAAGAGCTATTTAAGTAACCGTTAGTGACTCTGAGTTGGGGCGTTAATACTAAGCAGTGTGGGCAAAGGAGGAGGCTCAGTTTCTGCTAACCCGGGACCTTGGTCCCGAGTAGCACTGTTTTTCAGCCACCACCCAATCCCTGAGTTGTTATGTGGGGAATGCATTAAGCATTAAGCTCCCCGTTTCCCAGCCGTAGAAAACAATGTAATGTTATTACACCTACTCTCTATTAACTATAAATAGTTGGCTTACAAATTGTTGCTTTATATAAAATATTTTCTCTGTAAGTGATTTTGTAATCTTTTGAGGAAATGCATAAATGTCTTAAGCCGTAAAATAGATTTTAAGAAACACTTTTTGGAAGTCATATTTCGTCATAGTTTCAATAAAGCCATACTATGAGTAAATCCGAGCAAAGAAGCAGCGAGAAAGTGGCGTGAGTTAGTGGGCGTACATTCAGCTATGAACCACCGATGAAAAAACAAGAAGAAAAGAAAAAAGAAGAAAATGAGAAGAAAAAGAAGAAACAAGCAGGCTGACTGTTCTGTTGCGAAATTAGATGATAACATGTTTATTAGAGATGGCACAAAATTCGTTGCCAACAGTAAGTTATAATTACCGCAATAACTGGATTTTATGAGCGAAATTGACAGCGTCGCCTATAAAACGCCTTGTCATTCTCCGAGGGTATAAAAATGGTAAGAAAATATGGCAGTGGACATTTGGTCAATGTACCTGATGTGGTCACCATAAAGATCTATCTATCTGTAAAATAACAAGTTTACTTAGGTGTTACAGAAAGAAAGGAGCGGCTACTCGCTCTGGGAGAACAGTATTTCACCAAAAGTACCATCACCATGCTCAAGTATTAGTATCAAAAACAAATGAAAAACCCAAGCTTGTATAGGAGGGTTTTATCGTCGTTGTCTCGTCCCATGTTCAATGTGGTGTAATGAATGGAGCCCCTTTCGCCCCCAAATAATAGTTTCCAATTTACATTATGCCTTCATCTTTCAGCACGTTATAAGGCCTTTTATTTTACATGTAATAATATTAGTGCGGAAATATATGTGTGTGAAGGATTATGTTGGACTTTGAGAAAATAAAATAATCTATTTTACTTTAAACAATCTATTATTTATTTACGTACTAGGATTAGCTGTTTTGGAGAAGCCATTAAAAACCCATAAAATATAATCACGGGAATATGTTCTGCCCGAAATGAATACCTACCTCGAAGGTCAATAAATAGAATCTTCATAAAATAAGGTTGTTGTTCTATCAAATATTAGTTTAATTCCACTTATCACAATTCACATGCCACCACAAAAGCAATTGTTATTCGGCACGCTCCAAGCTATTACCAGTTTATTGCAGTTTATAAAGTGAACAAATACCCGTAACGTTAACGGGTAAGTTACTGCTAGCAACCTCCAATCCGATCCATTTTCTATATACTGTAAATCTGATGCAAAAAAGCAAAGCAAAGCAACAACCCATAACGTAAACGCGCCCAATAACGCCACCCCAAAATCTGCATCCAATACCGACAGTTTTTTTAATCACTATTTTAAGGCATACTATACATTTCATGAAAGTTGTAGCCTAAAATATTTTAGGTTTGTATATTGAGAAACAAAAATAATAAAGTTTGTGTGCGTAAATAATCAGCAAACAGAATAATTGGATAATAAATGAGACGCGCCCGACACGGACGCCCGTCTCATAGTGTTGCGCTCCCGGCTACGTAAGTAAACATAATTATTACTTAAGATAAATTAACTTAAATAAAATGTGTATACCTACATGCAAATGTGTAAATATAATAAATAATATATTGGTTTTCTAGATTCACATCTAATATTACCGTTCTGACTATTTTTTGTGGTTTAATTCGAATTTTACCTTAAAGCGGTAATAGAAACATAAAATTCATAAGTTGCTTCTAATATGGCGTTGTTAGATGTTTTACAACAGTTAGTATTTTAGATTTTATTTCTTTTAATACCTTATTTTCGATGTTTCTTTTAACTTGTTTGATTCTTAGGAGTATATTACATAATTTGATCAATTAACGCCATACATTTTGTCTCATAGATTTTCTTGTAAACAAGATTCGACGTAAGCAATAATTTTTAGTAATGTATGGCAATGTATTTTAAATAATATCTCATATCAAAATTAAGAAATTTTTTGATACCGAAAAATAATCATAGCAATGACATCCATCAAAACACGTTTGCATTAAAGCAGAAATTTTAGCCAGTTATTGTTTATTTTTGCTGTCGCTAATAGAATAAAGTAATCTTCATATTTAATTCTATTACCGACCCATACGGTCTTATTTATAAAAAATCTCTTATTGTAATCGGTCCTTCGCACTATGTGGCCAGCCCATTTCCACTTCAGCCAGCTAATTCTTTGAGCTATGTCGGTTACCCTTGTTCGTCTACGGATCTTCTCATTTCTGATGCGATCACGTAGAGAAATACCGAGCATAGCCCTCTCCATAGCCCGCAGCGCTACTTTGAGCTTGTGGATTAGGCCAATAGTAAAGCACCACGTCTCGGATCCGTATGTCATCACTGGCAACACACAATGCTCGAATACCTTCGACTTCAGGCACTGAGGTAGTGTTTTGGGCGACAAGATATGACGCAGTTTCCCGAATGCAGCCCATCCGAGTTGGGTTCTACGTGTGACTTCTTTCTCGAAGTTGGACTTACCCATCTGGATCGCTTGTCCCAGGTAATTGTATTCGTCTACAACTTCGAGAGCAGCGCCATCAACAACAACCGGTACGGGTGTGACATGGACATTCGACATGATTTTCGTCTTGTCCATGTTCATCCTAAGACCCACCCGTTGTGAGGCGCTGTTCAAGTCCCCAAGCATTGTACCAAGTTCTTCCAGGGAACCCGCTAGGATGACTATATCGTCGGCATATCGCAGGTGTGTGATGTATTCGCCGTTGATGTTAATGCTTCGTCGTTTCCACTCCATCAGCTTGAACACGTCTTCCAACGCAGCGGTGAACAGTTTTGGGGGTATGACATCCCCTTGTCTGACACCTCTCTGCAATTGGATGGGGCTCGTTGCTGTGTCGTGTACTCTGACGGACATAGTGGCAGATGAGTACAAACATTTCAACACCTCGATATACCGGTAGTCGATCCGGCACCGCTGGAGAGAATTTAGTACCGCCCAGGTCTCAATAGAATGAAAGGCTTTCTCATAGTCCACATAGGCAACACATAACGGCAAATTATACTCCTCGGTCTTTTGTATAATCTGCCGCAGTGTGTGTATATGGTCCATGGTGCTGTAACCTTTTCGGAATCCTGCTTGTTCGGGTGGCTGGAAGTCTACAAGACTGCGTGCAATGCGATTTGTGAGGACCCTCGAAAACAGCTTATAAACGTGGCTCAGAAGTACAATGGGCCTGTAATTCTTCAAAAGGGCATTATCGCCCTTCTTGAAGAACAGCGTCACCACACTTCTGCTCCACGCTTCCAGGGTAGTTCCGGTTGATGACGGAATCGAACAGTTTTTTGAGCGCCACTAGAAAGGGTTTCCCTCCAGCTCTCAGAAACTCGGTTGTGATTCCGTCATCTCCCGGTGCCTTGTTGTTTTTAAGCTGTTTGAGAGCTTCTCTAATCTCATACAGGCTGACGTCCGCGATATCTTTGGTTTAGCTCGCTTGTCGCTATCCTCGCGAGGAGGTGGAGCTTGAGAGGAGGCATACAACCGTCCGTAGTATCTCTCAGTCTTCAGTCAGTCAGTCAGTCAGTCTTCGGGTTTCGACGAAACCATGGTGCCGGACTCGGTCTTCAACCTCGTAAGCTGAATTTGCCCAATAGACAGATCCCTGGCGAACACTTTTGAGCCCTGGTTTCGCTCAATAATGCTTTTTACACGATTTGCGTTGTGTTTTCGCACTTGGAGATCTGTTCATTGAGCCGTCGGTATTCCCTCATAGAGGTTGGAGACTGCACACATGTCGATCCCTCATAAGACCGAGAGTTTGTTCTGAGAGAACCTGAGATCTACCACTAGGGTGGGTCTCGAAAACTTCAACCCTACCTCGTGGACAGTTGTTACCATCCTGGTGTTATACTCGTCCACTGACGTGCACGATTCTAGGTACGCAAAACAGTTTTGCAGCTCAAGTTGAAAGTTTTCGGATCCCTGGATTTGGATAGGTGTTGGGCGAAGCGTAGACTTCATCAGGCGTGACCGTTCCAGCTTCAGGTTGATATTTAATGTGCCTCTTACAAGTCGGTGATCGCTTCCGGTTTTAAACCTGCTGATCACAGAGACATCATGAAATATGTGCCGTTTGTCTGCCAGAATGAAGTCTATCTCGCTTTTCGTGGAACCATCAGGACTTATCCAAGTCCACTTGCGTTGCGGCTTCTTTCTGAAGAAGGAGTTCATCATGAAGAGACCTTCCTTCTCCAAAAAGTTAGCTAGTAAGTTTCCTCGGTGGTTCCGTCGTCCAATGTGTAGGACCGTAGGGACCCACTTTCATCTCGGCGCCGCTTTGCATGCCCAGTCTCGCGTTGAAATCCCCCACCACAACATTGAAATGAGTTTTAGAGGTATGTATGGCTCTGCTTATGTCCTCATACATAACCTCAACCTCATTGTCAGGATGTGTCGAAGTCGGCGCATATACCTGTACAACCTTCAACGAATACCGTTTGGATATTCTGAGTGTAAGGTATGCTACCCTGGATGACACGCTCCCAACTTGCACAATGTTGTTGACGAGGGACTTGTGAACGAGAAACCCGACACCACCTTGGGACAGATATTCGCCCTCCCAGTTATAGAACAAGTTTCTGGATTTGAGTATGATCGTGTCCCTCCCTCTTTTCGGACTTCAGATAAATCCACAATACTCCAGTTTAACTTGTCTATCTCTTCTTCCAGCTCTTTCACCTTGTCGTCGGTTCTCAGTGTCCTGGTGTTATATGTTGCCAGGTGCAAAAGTCGTTTTTGAGATTGGTAGCCCGATCTCTGCCGGCGATTCTTAGCACCCCCTGCCCCGCCGTTACCATAGCTGCTACCGTAACTAGGAATAGCGGGACTGCCGGGGTCTGGGGGCCGAGGCTTAGTTATGGCTATCATAAGGGGGTTGTAGCCGGTAGTCACCACGCTTGGCCAGTGCGTGTTGGTGACCGCAGTAGATGTTCTTAGTCCGCAGGGAGACGCTGCTGCCCGTCTCCTGGAATATCCTATTAGTCGCCGTTTACGACATCCCAGGAAGAAGTACGAGTGGTGCTATTCTACAAAGTGGACCCGGCACCACACGGGGGAATCATACCTATTTACAATGATTAAATTGGGGTTTATTTGTAATGATTGAAATTTTACGTATTGATTTTATTATTTACACAAGCCTTGACAGATGTCCAAAATGCTCACCTCCTCGAGTGATGCAGAGTTCAGCACGTTTGCACAAATGTCCTTTACGTGGTTTAGCACAAGAACACTTCACTTCGAACTTTATCAAAAGCAGTCACTATTCTTAATTTTAATTCGTCTCTGTTCGAATACTTCGTAGCATACACAACACTTTTAACCTCCCCCACAAATAGAAATCCATCGGTGTGAGGTCCGGGGAGCGCACCGGCCATGGCACAGGTCCTCTTCGCCCTATCCACCGATCACCGAAGTGATCATCTAAGTATATTATGTATGTCTGTAATATTCTTTATTACCTCGTATCTTCCAAATGGCTGGACCAAATAATACAATTAAGATATCGTTAGATTCGTTTTGATAACCCAAGTATTCTTAAATAAGTGACATTAAAAAAATAGCGGCTGTGAGATGTCACTGTTTGAAGTATCAAAAAATAAAAATAAATCGAATAATGCAATATGGGTATCAAACTAAAGAACTCAGCATAAGGATTTCAAAAAGGTATAATATCATGATACCTTTTTTGATGGCAGGCAGCTTTTTAATTTTAAATTTATATTAGTTTAGTAGTCGGTAATAGAAACATAAAAAACGGTATTAGAAACAAACATCATCCATGCGTCGGTAATAGAAGCAATCGCTATTTTAGATTCAATTATTATTTATTAAATATTGTGTGATTTAATATTGAATTTACGTACTGAATATCATAGAATATTTAATCATGTTAAAGAATAAATTAAAACACCTTTTCTAGCATAACAACTTATATCTAATTTTCTGAAGTTCATTCAAAGTCGGCTTAAACTGGCGGTAATAGGCGCGTTTACCTTAATTGTCCCACTGCTGGGCTCGGGGTCTCCTCTCACAATGTGAGGGGTACAGGCCATAGTCTACCACGCTGGCCAAGTACGGATTGGTAGACTTCACACACCTTTGAGAACATTATGGAGAACTCTCAGGTGTGCAGGTTTCCTCACGATGTTTTCCTTCACCGTAAATCTGATGACTATGACTTAAAAGTTAATAATGCTTCGGTTTAGTTTACCTTAACGTGTTTAGGTTTTATGCGAACGTTAAGGGGGCAAAAGAAAAAAATATGTAATAACTTATTTTAATTTTAATCTATTAAAAGAAAACAAAAACATTTAAGAGAGCGAATTTCATATTTTTCCTGTAAACTATATGTATATTTAATTTTGAAACCAAAGTTTAAGAGAGGAAAAGGGGAGACTAAACCATTTTCGTGAAAACAATATTTGTATGCATTTTACAATCTTTTTTATTTTTGCTTGCTTATAAGAGTTAATCAAAAATTATTCATTCAGTTTTTACATTATCATACAAAATAATGAATTTGGATTTTTCCGTACTATAATTTGAATGTGAATGTCATCTGTCATTTAATAAAAGCGTGGCGTAAAAACGAGTTTTTTTATAATATAATATTTTCTACAGAAATAGAAACCCCTAATTATCCTCCATGTATAATATAATATTCGCATCCATCTGAGCAAACACACTCATTTCCATACAAAAGATTTTTAAAAGCAGGCTTCATTTTATTCATTATGCATTCTGGATTCCAGAGAAAAAACATAAATAAGTAACACAGTCGTTGATTAAAGCTATAAAAAGTAAAATAAGGAAAACATGAGTTTTGTGCTGGATATTTACTTGCTTGGCAAGCGAATATTATTATAGTGTAATAGTATTCTATATTATTGACTTACATCTTACTTAATTATAAAGATGCAATATTAATGTTTTTATACTAGCTTCTACCCGCGACTTTGTCTGCGTTAACTTTGAAATCAGATCCTTGGAGAAATAAAATGTGTCACTAATTAAAAAAAGATCCCGACTAAATGCGAGCCTGGTTCGCGCACCGAGGGTACTGTTCTGTACAAAATTATAGAACCGAAAATTGTTCTTAAGTAAACTGAATTGAGTAATAAACTTTGCCTGTCTTATACATACATCGACATAGCTATCAATTAATCAAATACCAACATACAAATAAGTTAAAGTTTTTTTGGGATATTGCCTCCACGTGTTCCTTAAAAAATAGGGTTTACAGACAGGCAGACAGGCAGAAAGACAGAAAGGAAAGAAAGTAGTTCAACCATTAATTTATTTATTAGACCAATTCATTGACCAATTCAGAATCTGGTGGTGTATCTTAGAGACATAATATTATGTAACTCCAGAACCGGTGGGAATAACTGAACGGTTTTCAAAAATTATTGCTGTTGGTACATAATTGAATAATTCAAGTTTTGATCGTGTGTAAAATCCCACTAATATTTTAAAGTGTATATTTGGATGTTTTTTACCCACGCTAAAACGGCTAAAAAGATTTAGATGGGATTTTGCTCACAGCATGTATGTTCATCGGGATCGAGTCGTTTGAGGGTCGAGGATGGATCTGCTACTTCAGTATAAGGGATATAATTTAGTATCATTATGAAAGTTGTGTTTACAGGTTATAATTAATGTTCTTTAGTTGCGAGCGAAATCAGCTCGAGTGATGTGCTCAATAAAATTTAATGCGGGAGGGTATGATGGGGTTAATAGGGTTATGATCTTTTAAAGTTCATTCTTTATTCCAACCTTTGTTATAAAGTTTATGAGTGATAGTGAAAGTGATGTTTATTATATTGTAAGACAAACATACATAATTATGTAACATCAAGTTGGTAACTAATAAAAAAAAATTAAATTAAATTTCATTAGAAAATGTCACTTGCTTTTTACGCACACATGTGAAGGCCTGCTTGGGATATTTTATAGGCCATAATAAAGTTTTATGGCGGAAGAGAAAAGATTCCCGGAGCCCATATTAAGGTCAACCGGGCGTCTCTAACCTGCCGAACTTGAGTTGTCATACCAATTCGTGGCAGGACGCCAAATCGTCGTACCAAGTACAGATGTGAGCAAAAGTATCCAGTTTTATCTTACATTAACTAAACGAGGTACAGCTTTCATGCACGACAGTACTCGTCTGTAAAATAATAGATTGTTAATCTCATATCGCATGCAAAAACAGCAAAAAGAAAACTAGTATTTGTCTTTGTTACGCCATTAATTAAATTTATCGCCAAAGTTCTATAAACGTTGCTTTTACGGCTGCTCGAAATAATATTTTCCCTCTTCTCTTTCAGAGATATTTGTACAAATGTTTTCAACCTTATGTTCTGGAGAATAAATTCTTATGAATGCGTTTACTCAAATTATCAATTTGTACATGTCACGGAGAGACGTTAACTACATCGTTGAATATGTATAAGGCTCACGCCGGCGAACATTTTGTAAATTATGTCGACGTTACGGATAATTTTTCTCCAAAACTGAGGGCTGGTACAAGGGTATTAGCCCTAGTTTTATTTCTTGTTTCAATGATGAATTAAAAGAGAAAAATAATATTTTTGTTACGTTATTAATAACAAAATTGGGCAGGGTTTTAAGTAGATGTAATTTGTGTAATTTTAATAGTCAATTTATATTATAATAATATCCCTATCTCTACCAATATGCACTGGATCGCCGTGTTGGAGTATATCCGTAACCAGTACCGGGTCGTTAATGGGTTGGAGCCAAAATATCCTTATACTACGCGTGGAGGTTAAAGCCTTCACATACCCAACAAACTTCATACCTACTGTATACCGTATACATGATTGTCAGACTTGCTAATCCGGAATTCTGAGCTGACAAACTTTTTCAGCTTGTTTACTGCCAACAGAAGACTTGAACGTCTTGTGCATCCCTTCAATATTATACGTATATCCTTCACCCCATTTCGTTGATTTTGAGATGAGTTTTGTAACTTATGGGGTAAGTTTGTGTTGTTATTTAGTCGAGAAGAATGGACTTTCTTGTGGAGATATTTTTGAAGTGAAAACTTTTTTAGGCACGTTGGGCATTTTTGAGATGGGAAATTACCATTCAACTTGCGACAACGTAACCCACACCGTTACCGACACCTCGACACATCTGTATATTTTCATCGTCGTGTACGTACATAGATACATATTATATACACAATATACATGTGTTTAAATTATATTATTTTTAGGAACTGATGTAAACAATGTCAAAAAAATAAATGAACACCACCTTTTAGTTTTAATTTAGTAACACAATTGATATTTTTATTATGACAAAAACTACTTAATCATAACTTCACAAAAAAAATCTTCTCACTGATTAATTTTACGTTAATGATCAGTACGCAGCCCGGCAGAGCTACCGCACGCAAAGACGTCCAAGAGCAAAGTGCCCGTTACTGCCCAGCGCACGTCTATTTATTGGCACTGCCCCCTCCACGCCATCAATTTCTTCAAGACTGCTAACATTATATTATTTTAATATAGTTATATTATAATATGTTTTATAAATATATATTACATTATAAGTTTTCACTTCTGCAAGCACTCCCAGAGTGCCACTTTTTTTTCGAATGGACAAATACTTTGTGCCCTATCTTTTACAGCTCCATGCGGACAGACTTGTTTTGAAGAACTTACATGACGAAGACATAATAAAAAAGAAGTATATCCCGGATCAACGACAAGCCTTTATCCTAGTTTTATTGACTCTATCGAGGGAAGGATGTTCAGTTCGATTAGAGGCAGACAGACATAAATATTTGGGTTGCTTCTGTGATGGTTACTTTTCGTGAGGTGGCAATAACATCAATAAAAATACTACTGCTAATTGGACTTTTTAACTATCGAAATTAACTTGACGACAGAGACTTACGGTCTTCAATATTCCAACAGGCTTATAAGCAACAGCTAGTATTAATTGTACCTACCAAACGATAGCCATGTAAGTAGGTACTGTCAAGTTTGCCGTCCAATTTGCATAAGACTTCAGACTTGATCCAATTTACACTTCATCTATATACGCTGCATATGATCAAGTTAAACAGTCCAATTTGCATGATACGTCAGCTGAAGCTATTGCGTCATACGACGATATTATACGCCAAAAAGAGAAAGAAAAGATAGCGTACATTGCGGTGAATAAACTTGAATAAAGTGTTTTCACATTAGAATTTGTCAAATTATTGTTTATCTTGTACAGGTTAAACTTTTCTAAATAAAATGCTTATATGATAAACAAATTTACTAATTTATTTACTTATATATTGTATTAAAAATGCTGCAAACTCGAAAACACACGCAAGCCTACTTTAATAATAGATAATGATGATCGTAGTAATGGTACTGAACTAATATTAAGTATATTGGAATTAAACTGAAAAGTGTATGATGATATTAGATGTAAAATTAAGTAGGAATAAGTGTCGAAAATATTTCAAAAGATCACAAATTCATAATTATAATATATTTTGTTACGATTTCAACCACTGAAAGAAAACTTGTTTATGTAAAAGTTGAGTTATGTAAAATGTTAATTAAACTAATATTGGTGAAAATGTATGTTCGCTTCCATGAGAGCGGCGTCTTTATATTTGATAGTAGTCGTTAAGATTTCGCGGAGGTCTTCAACATACTGAACATTACACGTAACGAAAAAAGTTACTGTTAGAGAAGATAAAAGGTGGAGAGGAAGTCTTTTCTTGGAAAACCTTAGAAAAAAAAATTAGTGAAGTTTAATCTTATTCAATGTATCTAATTAAAAATGTATTTTATGAGTGTCTTTAAAACAAGCTACAATGGTAGTGAAATGTGAACTATGAATTAAGACCTAATTAAAGCAGGTTTAAAGGGGTCACTGGCAAAGGGTCATAATATTTAATTATCGTCGGAGAAGTCCCGGCGAACCGTGTCCTGAATTACGAAAAGGATTCAAATTATATTATACACAGGGTTGCCTCGGATACGTATTCAAGCTTATGGTACTTAAGTAGTCATGTAGCATGTCGATCAATCTGTGGGTTCGACAAATTTAACTTAAAAAAGATTTATTATGAGCAACAATCATGCAAAATAAACGATTTTGACAAAATAAAACATTTCTCAAAAGCTGACGAACTATATCAAAGACGAAAACCCAAAGCCTTTGTATACAGAAGATTATTCATTTGATTAATCGCGGTGCGGTAAGTGAAATGTAAAAAACATCTTTAGTAAAAATATGGCATTTCTTGAACTGGCTTTTGTAAGCAGAAGCGTATTTTCCATTTCAGTTTATGATTTTTAGGGAAATATTTATGGATTAACACCTAATGTCTTTAAGATTTGTGTCGTAATAATGCATCCAGATATAATTTCGGTGTACGATTTGTCTAGTCTAGAATATTACGATTTGTCTAGTCTAGACTAAAATGAGTCAGGTAAGTAGCTATGTATTTTTAGTGATGAATAACAAATAATTTTCTTCTGTACAACTGATACTTGATAGACATATTAGTATGGCCAAATTAATAGACCACATTATGACAAGTGTACGCCCATGATGTTCGGTACTAAAATGATTGAAAACATAAACAAAAAATGCAATACTTCATGAATGATTTGTTATCTTGTAAATAGTGAAGGGACATGTTTTAGGTTCGATATTTGCGTTCTTAATCGAGCATTTAAAAATAAAAATTAGGCAATTTTACCAACTAGATAATTCTGTTTGCTTTTGGAATAAATACATATATTCCTTTAGTTTAATCGACCCGCATAAGTTATTAGCAAATACATTGCGTCGAATAATCTTGATTTCTCGAGCGTAGCTAATGATTGGTATGGATTTAGAAAATGTTTACTGATTCAACAAATAAACAAGTTTTCACCTGATAATGTTTCCTTTTTGACTGCGGAACCCTTTAAAGGGTACATTGTTTTCTTTTTACTTTACTTTTTTATAAATACAGTACCTACCTGGCCAAATTATTAGGGAATCTACTCGTCTACTTTATCACAAAATTTTACACCGAGCCCCATAAAATTTGTTTGCCAATTTGAAAAGTCACAATTTTGTTTATGTGCACAAAAACAAGACAAAGCAACAAATTCATCAGACATACGTTCAATAGAAAATGTATGGGAACGCATAGTAAAAAAAGTAAATAATTTGAAATAAAAACTTGTTGTTTTTATAATCTAATAAACATTTTCATCTATTTAGAATATACATCCGAGATGTACGAGTATAACAAATTATTTGTTTCAAAAAATGCAGTTAAAGCAGGACATGCGTAGTATAATAATTTGGTCAGGTACCTACTGTAGATAGTTATTGATCTATCTCTAGTTAGCGTATAATAGATGTACTATAAAGTCCATAGTAGGTAATCTGAGTGCATGGTCCTATGCTTGGCCTATGTCCAGCAAGCATGCCATGTGTATATCTTTAACCCGATCAGATGTACCCGATGTTTAAGACGCTATATCTGCTTAGTAAGCTAGTATTAAATTACATACTTCGCAAAAAAACCCAGTTAAAATGTATGATTACACCTCCTTCCAACAACCTAAACACTTTGCGACTATAGTGGAAACAAAAAAAAATATAGAGTGCATTTTTAGTAAAAAAGCAACTCACGTTCCTAGTAATAGTTATATGGAACAAAAAAAAATGAATCGATCACATTTTATTGAATAGATTTGATATAAATCCATATTTTTATTTGTGTTTATATTTCTTGCATCATTTCAAACAGTCTCGCTCTAGCCTAGATTCAGGCATCGTGTCGCGTCCGTGTCAGCTTGAATAGACGTCGTTTAGTCCTATTGTATCGTCCATCTGTACTGAAGAATGTTTGCCGAATAAACATACGATACGACTTCTCAGTCTAGTTTCATATTTCTATGTAGAACTTTCCGTGTAGTTGCTTGGCAGGCATTTTATCGGAAAAAGTTCGCATAAAATAGTTCGTTATTGAGTGGGTTCAGTTCATTAGTGCTGTAGCATATGGGTCACGTTTCACGGTTTCACTCCTCCAGTAAGAATTAATGGAGATGAGGGTCAACAAGTAATATTAAATTTTATAACTAGAACTAATTGGAAATTAATCTTAATTTATGTCTATCGAAATCGACTAAAATTACAAGGAAGTTTGTTTTACCAGGTTTTACCAATGCGCTTCCCATCGTAATCTACTGAAGTTAGAGCTTAATAAAAGACATCAATCTGTTAAATGTTAAAAATTCTATTTTAATACACCACCAAAACGAGTAATGCGGAAAAAACGGCAAAACTCAACGACATAAAATTAAAATCTGAGCTTAAATGAATTTTATCTGAAAGACAATCACCATACCTAACGACCCCGCAAATGTTCCCTCCCAATTCCGATTCATGAATATACATATCGGATTTTATGGCGCTCGTTTCTACCGGAACGATTGGCGAGATACAGATTAAACATCAGGCCGATACATCGAAGGGTATCTAATCCACACATTAGTGGACTGTTATGGGCATTTGAAACGAAACGTGGCTTGCAGAGCCAAGTTCAATCACAATAATAATGTCTGCTTCCACAGGGTATTTTTAGGGCTTCGTTCAGCTAATGAAATAAGATCTTTATGATAATATCATACGCGTGGCCTTTCTTTTTAGTTGTCCTTTATTCGTTCTTTTATTGATTTCTAGTTTTGTATTATAAATAAAAAATATTCCGCAAGCTAGGTATATAATGATATGATCACCTCTTAAATGTAATGAAAATAATAATATAAGTTAGTTGAAAGGTTAAGCCGAATCAAACTTGATTATAACCATAAAAGAAGGAACCTTCCGTTGATCAGTATCGTACAATATAAGCAGGAAAAGCTGACATAAATTCAAGGATGGATATAGGCTATTAATTCCCAATGATATCTCGCTCGCAGTATCGACAAGTATGGATTGTCGCCAAGCTTTAAAGTTAAATAAAATATTCTAAAAGCATAACAGCGTTAAATATTCTCGAAGTGAGAAACAATACTCTGAATATTATTTCAGTTTTACACTTATATGACTGTGCCATTTATTCTGGGTTTATGCTAGTGTCACGAATTTAAACTTTGTTTAGTAAATAGGTCACGACTGCCACTTCCCCGCGTCACTTAGCGACTCGTTCACGAAGCTGTCAGTCATTCGTTCTATTATTTTTTTCATTCAATGTGATAAAAAATGGGTAACCACTATATTATATAAAAAAATTCAAACAGTTAAAATAATTATTTAAACTATATTATGATAGTATTAAGGTGATTATCTTAATATTATCGTAAGATATTGTATGAAAGGTGTGAGTGCGAGAACATTTAATTTTTTTTCAGTGCTAGTATCACTGTATAGATAGGTACATACGTATAAACAATATAGATGTTTATTTGTGCAATATTTTATATTAAATTATTTATACGGCGTCGTGAAGACGTTCTTATCATCCAGAACAGTGCCATATTATGTCTGCCAATGGCTATATGCCTATTTATATTACTCTCTGAAATTCTAAATTTATGTTATAAATTAATCTATTAATGGATTGCATTTAATGCAATGCATGAGATAATTTTTGGATATTGGAATTTTTGGATTTGGAAATTTGAATGATGAGTTTGAATTTCTGTTCTCGGTCTGGGTGTGAATGTTCTTGTCTCTGTGTGCTGTTCATAGCACCCACGACACAGGGAATCCTAGTGTGGGGCTATGAGTGTGAAGTGTTATTTAACAAAAAATATTGTATGTGTCAGCTTCGACGTACGACTGAAATTTAATGCCATCTAGTTTGCAATCGTCAAATCAGTTACAATGTTATTTAGTTTGCGATCGTCTAATCAGTACCAAGATTATTATTATCATCAGTACTGATCAGTAACAAGGCCATCCAGATTTTGCGTTATGGGAGAAAGTTTGATTTTACTCCTCACAAATTTTCATACTGCGGGCTCAAATATGAAAATCGATTCTAAAGGAGTTTTTTTGGAGTTTAACTCCAAACAAAAATACGTTCGTGTTACTTGAGGTTTAAATTACTTAACAGTCATAAGTCATTATTGGAGAGGATAAGAGAGGAGAGATAAAGCTTCAGCCTTATGTTACAAGTAAACTAAAAGTAAATTTTACAATTTTCAGTGATTTTTCTTGTCCTAGTTGATTAGTTGTGTGTCAGAACTCAGACGGTACCGACTGCTAAATGTCGTGTAATGACTAATTGCGCTAATGGATTGATTGATATTTAATTAAATCAAGCTATTAGTCATTGAATTATAATGTCATAGAACAGACATCTCGAACAAAATTGTGTCCCGCCCGGGAGGTTCCATGTTCAAAATCTCCTTTCAAAATCGAACAAATCCATTGAAGATTGAAGCCACGTGGCGCCAATGCATTGAGACATACATACATGGTGTTCGCGGTGTCGGTTCTATACGCTAGTAATAATACTTCAATGCTAATAGTGCACTGATTTTCTGTGGTTACTTTTCATTATTTTAACATACTGTTGTTTACGTCATACTGTTGAAGTGATTACTTTTATAATAACTTTGCATTTATGGTGAGTTGTATAAAGAGCACGTAAGATTTAGGCTTTGCTCAGTCAACAGTCAAAAATTGAAAAGTCATATAAAACAGCTAACGTTAATGTTGATTTAGGATCAATATTTTTATTCGGATAATTTTAAGTTTGAGCGAAGCCTACGCACGGTTTATACACCCTTACGCCCCAACTCAGAGTTACTAGCGGTCACTTAAATCGCTCTTTAGTACAGAATTTGTATGCTGATTCTTTACTAAGGATCGATTTAAGTAACCGTTAGTGAACCTGAGTTGGGGCGTTAGTGATATCACCCTTAGTGCACCAGTGAGTTAAATCGATTAAGTTCGCGTCCTATTGGGAAGCCGCGATGCTCAATTTCATAATAATATCCACGGGCGACGATAGCCACTTACCATCTGGTGGATCGTCACCTCTATGAAAACCCATAAAAATCTTAAAATATCACTTACCGATGAAGAACCAGACGTACGACTTTCCATATAGCTTGTGCTTGTATACTTCGCAGAGAACACGTCTAGCAGCCACCACGTAGAAGAGCCCTACGATGACACGTGCGTCCTGACGTCTAAGGTTCCGTACAGCATCAGCTGGGTCCGATAGAAAGGACTGTCGGGTCACGATCTCGATACCAGACTTCTTGCAGTGCGCTTCTAAATCTTCTACAGTCTGTGGAAAACAAAATTATTTCTACAATCTGTTTATGTTATACCTTTCTTGGCAACTACGTGTTTTCTGTTTTGGCTGCCGTCGTGTTACTATAACGTACTCTATATTTATGTACCTATTTATTTTATTTATTTATTCGGATTAAAACGGTAACAACCAATTACATTAATTATAGACAACACAATTATACTTCTCGCTCACAAAACTTCAAGCATACAGACAATATTACCGACCATTCATCCGCAAACAAATCGCACTCAGGGTATGCATCCAGAAGAGCGTTGAGCGCGGTGAGAACGTGGGGAATAGGCGAGTTGGTTCTCTATAGACTTGATAATCTGTAAGAGTCACTACAACTCTTTATTTTTATGTTATTTCCAAGAGACAATAGTAACGAAGACGCATTGTAATGCGCGTATAACTCTGCCTTCCGAGTAAAAGGGTTTATTCCCCCGCGGCTGTCATTTTTATGACAGTTCAATATTTGTTCCCCAGTTTTGCTTTTTAGTGTACCTAATAATAGATATTATTGTAGTATATAAAACAAAGATATTATTATGTTTCATATTACCGGAACTGTGACCATGTTTATACTGCTACCGTTGTTGATATCTATGTTTTGTCTAAGTATTTTTCAACCGAAAAATTATATTTACTAGATCAAGCATTTTCATCTTTAATTAGCCACTTAGTTCAATAAAACTACACTCGTTTAGTGACTTGTATAAAAAGTAATAAGCTTTAAATCCTTTTCCTTTTATGTTGACTTGACATTCACGATAAAAGAAATCTAATTTATTACCCCCGACGAAAGCAGAGTGGTATTATAAGGTTGACGTATCTGTGTATCTGTGTATCTTTATATAGTGGGTACGTGGGTACGTATAGTGGGTACGTGGTATATGTGGGTACGATTTCCAGCAAGGCAGAAATTTGAATGATTTAAATATCTGTTCTCGGTTGGGGTCCTTGTCTTTGTGTGTTATCCATGGCACACACGTCACATGGTATCGTATCTTAGTGTGTGGGTATCATGGAGTATGAAGGTAACTAGAGCCATCTCTGTGTATGAAAAGTGTCCGTAAAACACGTCCAATAAAGGGTGGCGCTGCAGTGCGCTTTGATAAATTTTCACCACCAAACTTCACTCCGCAGCTCAGTCTACAATAGCGTTATTTATTTATTTATAAAACAGTTTCATTATGGTAACTGTTTTTATTCTGGATTATTAAAACATGGAACAAACAACAATGTAATAACAAAACTAACTTAATATTTTATTTGACAGTGATTAGCTGATCGATTGCTAACTCTGAGTTTGCACGATTTGGCGCAATACGTATGTAATAAATTATTAAAACATTTTACCTTGTCTTATAAAGCAAAGCAATATGAACTATAACGTAAATAATTATTTTAGTCGACACCTAAAACGCCATTTTATGTATTAGGTATAAAATATTTCGTTCTTCTTAATTTACTTGCTTGCATTTATCAATCAATACTCTGTTATTTTCTAAATTGAACTGAATAGATATTTTGTATTTTTTACAAATGCAAAAAGATTTAATAAAAATGCAGTAAGTATTTTCAAATATGTAATTATTTTGAAAAGGTTACTGTAACTATTTATTGTTTACTTTTTCAAAACAAGCCGCTATCTACAAACTCTATCAGGCTATAGAATACTTTGGTACCGACATCGTTGTAACAGAATAGGAGGGCAAGAACTGTTGAAATCCACTTATACAGAAAAACCCGCGCTGCTCTAATTACAAGGAAGCTAGCTGAAAGACCCAAAAGCCATTCATTGCTAGCAAATATACCGCACGTGAGAAACACATCCCTTGCGAACAATTAAGTGATTCAATAGTCCATTCGTACAACACGTATCTACGTTTTTTGATGTTGAATGAAGCAAAAAACGAATGATTTTTTTATGGAAATAGCCGGCAAACGAGCTGACGATCCACCTGATGGTAAATGGCTATCGTCGCCCATGGACATCAGCAACACCAAAGGCATCAATGATGCGTTGCCAGCCAAGAAAAGAGAAGAAAGAGAAAGAACGAACTTGACTTGAGAGCCAGTTCTTTCTTTCTTTTTCCTTTTCAGGTGGATCGTCAGCTCGTTTGCCAGTTATTTCAAATAAAACAAATTGATTTTGGAGTAGGTAATTATTCTAAAGGAAAATCGTAAATTGGGGCTATTAAAAGGTATTTAAGGAAATTCACAAAAACCTGTTATCGAAACAAAATTATTATAATGAGGACTTATGTTCCCCTGAGAATCCAATTTGTAATCAACGAGGTTACAAAAACGACCTTGCTTACTGACCTAATTTTGTAAAATAGATTGAAATAACATCACTAAATTAGACTAAGTAAAATCCAATAACGTTGATAAAGGGGTTGTTGTTTAAAATTTAGTATTCGACGTGCATAAAGATTAACACCCTTGTACTTTGTCCGCTAGATAAACTCGATCCAATTGAACAGTGACTTAAGTGGAATTATAGTCTAAGTGGTTAATAGGGGGAAAATATACGTGAAGAGTTGCGAACTTGGCCCTTGGGAGCGATTATTTTCTCTTTATAGCCATAGTAACAATAAACGGTAGTTCATGAATCGTGGGTGACCAGCAATCTAATGTGTCTTTAGCTTGAGGGCGTGTGGAATTAAGACAACCTTTGTACTACTATATATCGCATTAGCAAGAAAACAATAGACTTCTGGGCTCTTTTTCCGAAACGTAAGAATGTACCTAATCAGTATAAACTAAGACCCTTTATTTCTTCGTCTATTCAGTTAATTCTCAGCCGAGAATAGATCTTATAATTCCGAAGGCATTCGTGTTTTACTAGGTAATGCTACCACCCTCTCTCTGCAATCCACCGTGAAATATTATAATTGTTTTCGTTTGAAATTCGGAGCCGGGGAAAGAAAATATCTAGCGGTTTATTTTTCGGCAGTGACTTGCGAAAAAGCTTCTGACACCTTATTTCGCAATTGACGTGATGTAGTGTTTGGAGTTGTAGGTTGCAAACAAACGATTGATTTTGTTTCGTTCAAACATTAAGATACACTTTTAACTGACTACATAACCATATTTTCAAATTAAGTTAGATTTAAACCGGTTTTGGACCATTTAGCCTTTCAGTCTTTTTAATATTTAATTTTGTAACTATCTAATAAATGTAAAAATTATTAATAAACTGTAAATATTTATCTTCTACTGTGTGCAGTCGTGTAACATAGTTGAATAAAATAATTCTACTCACACAAAGAAATGAATACCAATTTCCGATATAATAGCCGACATACATAATATCGAATATTCCACGCGGCACGAGTTTGCATGGAATAGTCAGGAATAGCGGTTTGAATTCGCGAAGGCTAGATATCGATATCAGTAATTTACGAGCTCCGCACACGATCTCATATTCGAGTTAAAAATAGCTATTTGCGTTGTTTCAAACGTCGATATCGCGGAATGGATATCACTGAATCGGAGGCCAATCATAATGATTGTTTGTCAATCGGTCGTCAGAGCGCTTAGCGTGTCAAACCCCACTCGATGTGGATACGAACAAGTATCGAACGATTTCGACACGCGAGGGGCGCGACCTACGCTGTACGACCACGTGATCACACCGATATCATTCCCTGATAAAAGTTGTTAATAATAGACTATTGAATGACCCCCTGAAGGCAAACACGTATATTGCCTCGTGAATCAACTCGACTGCGGATAGCACTGCAGAGGGAATTCAATTTGAAAATCTACTTGAACTTGCTTTTAAGAAAACCGAATTCCTTTAGAGAAGAATAATAGAACTAAAAGAATGAATAATAAAGTGGCTGTAAAACGAAAACATTTTATTTGCACGGTAGACGCTTCATCTTTGACATTGCTTTTAGTTTTACAGGACTAGGAGGTAATCAATGGCGAGATAACGTAAAAAATCTGTCCAATTAAATGTTATGAATTTTATATCATGTCATAATTATGTAACCGAATCACGTTTTACGATCCTTCTCAGTTGAATTGGAGCTAATCAGGAAGGTAATAAAGCTCATCTTGATTCAAATGTTTTACCGTGATTCCTTACTAAAGCGGTGAAAAAAACTCACGCATCTATAGTTTTGCGTCATCAGACGCACTCGAAGCCAATACTTATGTTAAGAGTAAGGAGCCAAACTTGTCTTCTATCCACTTGTTCATTTGTGTCTCAGACAACAATTAATAATAATTATTATTAGATGTAACATAGTTTTTAAAATCCTGATATTTATATCCCTATGTTCCTATTTCGTGTACTAGCCTGTTTCAGATAAAACTACTCACATCCGTTTTCCTCTGTTTCTCCTCATTTCATACTATCACAGGTACGTGTTCTAATTACCCAATGTTTATCATATTATTGAACAGTTTACTCACTGATATGAATACTTCCTCGGCTTGCTGTAGAATGGCTATCCGAGACCATCCAAACTTCTGCATTAGCTTGATTCTAGTTGGATTGTGAACAGTTGCTGACGGGTGGGTTCTGAATAGAGTCGGGAATCTTGCTCGATCCGACAGCGCTGGCGATGAGGCTCCATAGCACAACTGTAACATATTTTATAATAAGAAAGTGTGACAATAAGTATTTTATAAAAGCTATTAGTCTAACGAGTTAGCTCATTAAAATGTATTTAAGGTTTTGTGTTGTTCGGGGAACCGCCGTCAGCGGCAGTAATTTGTGGCGAAATGAGGCGAAAAAATCGATATCTTTTAGACAAATATCTAAAACCTACTACCCATGGCTATGCTCGCGTTTTCCGGAATAATAAATACCCTGTAATAGTACTAAGTTTCATAAAAATCCATTCAGTAGTTTTTGAGTTAAACAGTAATAAAAATCCTCACAAATTTTTACATTTATTATATTACTTAACAGGATTTTCAGATTCTATTATATTATAACAAGTTAAGAATGACCTTCCTGTATCTATCAATTAACGTTGACAGATTTTTTATTAAAGCTGTCCTCCAGTTTTTACGTGTGTGAACGGAAACTTTAAAAGCCATAAATCAGCCACTTTTAATTTATTCTTTCAAAATTCATTTTTCAAATTTATTCATGGGATCCTAATTATTGTTATTTATTTAGGAATAGCCTGGAACGAAGTTTCTTTCAATATGTATGATGCTTTTAAAATACTCTACCTATTATGGTGGTACATTTACTTGTAAGTGTAATTATTATTTTTGTGATAATTAGATTAGCAATATGATTAGTAGTCGGCATAAATGGTATACTGAAGTAAAGCTTATCCGTAACTGTATTTTAATATATTTGTTAGATTCCAAATGCTTACATAGCAAGATTGCCAGAAAAGCTTCTGAAATCATTAATCATTGACTTTCATTTTATTTCAGCCGTATTGGGGCGGCTTAGAATAGGTACAGATGCCATTCCTATGTCGGCATACTAGCGTGATATAAAAGGCGACATAAGCCTTGGTGGAAAAGCTTCATATAAGGATTATATTATCAATATTAATTCATTGATACTATTATATTACTACTGGTATTATCTTTCCGTGAAGCCTGACTTCTTGTATGAGTCAGCCAACAAACGACTCGTGTTGCAGCTTGAGACCCAGTTCTTTCTATTTTTTTTTACCCGACTGCCAGGAAGGGTTATGTACAATATGTATGTTTGTATGTATGCATGTAATATTCTTTATCACTTCGTATCTTTCAAACCGCTGAACGGATTTATATAATCAAGATATTGTTAGATTCGTCTTGATAACCCAGATGTTTTTAGATACATGAAATTATATTAAAAGAAACAAATATTTGCGTATAAATTAAAAAAAATCTGCCTGCTATCAAAAAAGCTATCATGTTATAACTTTTTCAAATCCTTATGGTGAGCTCTTTAATTTGATACCTACCCATATTGCATTAATGAGGTAATGAGAGGTAATAAAGAATATTAAATTTATACCTACATACAAGATATGCGCGAAAAACATAACCCTTCTTGGCAGTCGGGTAATGATACTAAATCGTTCCAGCCTATTAGGGAACATACCAAAACCACGTGCCTCATTTAGGGGGGGGGAGGGGGGTCTTCAAAACACCACGATTGGTCACAGAGGGGAGGGGGGGGTTTGGCGCCACAAAGTCGTCAAATATAAGCAAAATAATTATTTTTTAACTCTGTTTTTGCAAAAAAGTATTGAAAACCATATTTATCAATTACCACGTGAAAACTAGGGGGGAGGGGGGGGGGTCTTCTCATATACTACGGATGGTCACGAAGAGAGGGGGGGGAGGGGGGGTAAAAAGTTGGAAAAAATGGGTTACGTGGTTTTGGTTTGTTCCCTTACAGAATTGGTCCATCGGCTCATTAGTTTGCTATACGGATGGAAGAAAATACAATACCCATCGCTTACTCTCTTACAGATATGAAAATACCTTACACCAGTTTGTCTTTGAACATTTAACTAAACAACGAAAGCAAACTTCTTACGAAGTATCTAGTAGGTACATTGTTTCCTAAATTATACTATAACCCTTATTGTGATTTAAATAACGTCCTTTACCGAAATGAGTCGAACAAACTTTTGAGGTTTACAGTTTCCAAGTCCTTTGTTGAACATAAAGCCATCAATTAAACATTTGGTTATCGAAAATTTTATCATTGTTATTCTATTTTAAGTTCAAAGTTCACGTAAGAACCAATGAAAGGAAAATCAATTGATTGCGTCCCTTAACTTAGTTACTTCTTTGTAAATAAAAGTAGAACCTGAATATAAAACTTCTTTAATAATCATTATTGGAGTAGTATTAAAGTAATATTTTACTATAATGTTATGGCGCAAACTTTTAAGTAGGTTCATCCGAGAGAGAAGCAGGAAGGCTAATTCTAAGGTTATTATTTCACATTTTGAATTAAATAGATTTATATGCAGCATCTTACGGATGAATCACACTTATAAATTCCGACAGGCGTTGTCCAAGCAGCTTGTTTAAGGTTAAGTGCCATATATTATACAACACTATGTTTCAATAATGATTAACGTCGCAGAAGAATATTTAAGTAAGAAGAAAAAAATGAAGAGAAAATGAAGGTATGAGTATTTTGCTGGCCATACACGATCAAGTATACCTACTTGTCAAGTTTGCAGCGGACTTGATGCGGCATCTAGTAACCTTGACAGTGTATGGCCATGGTATGGCTATCTGACTATACATATACATAGCTACCTCATGCAAACTACAATAGATGCCGTATCAATCCAAACTGCAAACTTGACAAGTATACTTGATCGTGTATGGCTAGTCTTAGACATCACAAATACCCACAATCGAAAGACAAACGTTTATCTGTCACATAACTCTTATTTGATTACTAGTAATAGCATTTTATGACAATAAATTGAACCGACTGAATAACACAACGTTATATGGTTGTAAGAGTGTTAGTTTAGAGGGCTTAAGCAAGATGTAAAACGATGGCTTGATGCCAACTGGGCTGGCTATTGCAAGAACACAATATTGTGAAGTATTTTGCTTACGATGTCACAAAACACATTTAAGGTATAAAGAACAACAGAATATGTCTTTTGGCATGGTTGGGATTCGAAAAAAACTTATTGTACATACTAGTCCTGATGATCTGAAAAATAATACGGACATCCGCTGGATTCAGAAATGCTTATAACCGGTCAGAGTAGCGTAAGGCGAGGAATTGTAAAGCCTGATGCATGGATGGATGTAGTAGGTATTTATAATGGTAATAATTTTACTGTACTGAAGGTAATATCAGGAAGGAATTTTCTTATAAAAAAACAATAAATAATAATAAAAGGATTCATATTAAAATTGTCTGAGCAAGAGATTTTCAAGCCACTAGATTCAGTGATTTTAACTTTGTGTTACGTAATAGTATATTACCGCAAAACTAACCTTGAATATAACAATGGTTTTACATTCAGCCTAAAGTAGGTCTTCTATAGGGAAATGGAACGTTTGAACTGGTTGTGAAAGTTGCAATGGCTGACAGCAAAGTAAAGTGACGCGATAAGTGCTAAATAGCGCATATTAACTTAAAAATGTAAAACGGTGTTTGCATTTACATTTGTGTGCAATACACATTGCAAATTAATTTATTATTTCCGTTTTTACAGCCTAACAATACAAGCTACCAATCAAATGCGTTGGACAAATAAAATTAAAATTATAATATAAACATATTATATAAAATAATTATTATACATTAATTCGATCCCTAAAGTTTTATTATTTTATTATACTAACTTTTAAAAGTACTCTTTGCTAACTTCTGCTTTACGATGACGTCATTTGATTGATTTGCGTGATAGATTTTATACTTTTGTACAGCATCTAAACTTTCTTATCACAGACAACTGCCCGACATTTAACAATATTTTTTATCACATGGCGCTTTTGAAATACAGATAGTTCATATAAATAAACAACATTCGCCTAAAACGCACTTGGCCGGTTTTTTATCATTTTAAACTGAAACATATTTTTGAAGTGAAACTTCTTTAGAATCGTTAGTAATTTCAAACCGGATGCAACGGAAAAACGACAGGTAAGATAATATAACCGCTAATTTCGTCTTTGAATTTAACTTCTCCGTAGCTCAATGGTCAGGACGTAGATACACAATACCTGATGCGCAGGTTCGCGTCTCTCAGTATTTCTTTTTTTTAAGTTTTTTTTTTAAGTTTTATTTTTATACTGTTTTTAAATACTTTCAAATGCTCTTTTAAATATTTTCAAAGATTTTATCAACAAAAAATAAGAATTTCATTTTCGTTGTTTAATATCTGTCGATCGACCGACCGATTATACAGACAGTAAAAATGCTAAGTTGTATTCATAGATGGCGCGAGGAACAAGGTAGAAGATTCGATTTATTGCTTTTTCATCTCATTATCTTGAAACCAAAATTTTGGAAAGTTTCACTTCTACCACGTGTGAATTGCACACATTTTCTTTTTTTTAATTAAGATAATTTAATATTCGATATTACCCAATTTGCTGTATAAATATTAGTATAAAGTTTAACTGTGAAATGTTATTTATTATACCGAGACATATTAGGTTGTTAGTTGATAATATTAAGTGATTGATGTGCACTTAACGAAACGACTAGCACAGAGCTAAGTACTACACAGCGATGCCGTTCTAGTATATCCATTTATCAATATTTTTAGACTAGATTTTGTTAGCGAATGATCCACATAATTTATAATAATGGAGTCTATCTATCCTAAGTTCTAGCCTCTTTTACATAAATACACCTATGTCCTCCTACTTACAGAATAAAAGGATCTTTTTACCCGACTGCCAAGGAAGGGTAATGTTTTTTGCGCGTATCTTGTATGTATGTATGTATGTTTGTTTTTTACATACATATAAACACATTACCTTCCCTTGCGTCACGCAGTCGGGTAAAAAGAGTACTAAGTTTTTGCTTCAGGTATTAATATAATAACTTTAGACTTGAATAATGACACTTATAGTAAATATTGGTCAGTTTTATATTAGCACTCAAAAAAAGGAAAAAAATATACATATATCCATTTTATAAATTGATTTGGTTTTGTAAGTCACTAAATCAATAAATTGGAATTAACATTTAGACAACCCTTTCTACACTGTTTATTCCAAACGTACCTACATTCTCGACTTCCGCATATTTTCATCGTAATATCACTAGTTTAAATTTTACATAGATATATATGTATATACTCGTAGAATACTTACAACCATCAAGTTCCACATCTTAGCGGCTTCAGCGACTGTTGTGCACACAGTTGAACATCCCGCCAGTAATAGTAACTTTTGCGGCGGATTGTATAATAAGTTGTACATCACACTGGCGCCCAAACCGGGCTCGCACTGTGAAAAACAAAAATAATATTAGTATCGAGTTTATGTAACGAGTGTATGTAACCAGTAAAATGTATAAAATCAATATAATGAATATTGTATAACTGAATTAAAACAATTATATGTTTTCTAAGGAGGAAAGGTTAGAGTCGATTTTTTTAATATATTTTAATTTTGCTACAAACATTTCTTTAATTTCTTTTCGTTACTGTCAATGAACATGTTAATTAATTAATACAAAGAAGTTATTTACAGTAGTAATCAAACTTTTCTGTGGAATGTTCAGTAAATTGTTCATGACACTGGCGCCCAACCCGGGCTTACAGCGCAAACGAGATGGAAAATCAGAACCAATTGGATAATGCGATTAAAGACTCGTTTTAACACGAATGTGTTGTTCCGTGACCCGCATAAATCGAAATATCAGCGACTCAAGTCCCTGAGGATTTTAAAATAAATGTACTGTATTTTGGGATTATTATACTTATTATCATCTTAAAGGTATTATAAAACTTATTTTCATGTTTTTGTTGTTGTACCAGAGTATTGGTAAGAAATGGGTTTGGAAAGAATTACCTGCTGTTGAACTTTTTATCTTATTAATTAATTTTCTGTTTAAGAAGCATGCAATCCATTTATTAAATCTATAGGTAGTTATGTTTTACAATTATTATTAGCATTTAAAAATGCAATGAAAAATAAAATCAACGTTAACCCATCTTAGTGATTCAAAATGAAAACCTTGACTTTATCATAAAATACCAAGAAGTTATAGATAACAGCATACAGAAGTTAATCTCATTACTTAAATGGTTTTTCAAAAACAAAATAAAGATACAAGTAGCACTACTTGACACGTTGAATCTAATCATTAGTTTTTATTTAAAAAAAATAACCTGCCATTCATTTAGTAACAATTCATATTAAATAAATAAATTTTCGCTCATTGAAACCATCACTGATTTTAGCTGCCGTAGTCTTATTATCCTTTACCTAACCAGTCGAGATTTGCCGCAGATCCTAACAAGCATCTCTAATTAGTCTGCAGTGTAGCTTCACTGAGTTACAAAGCTGTATTTAGGTTTCTACCTAATGAGCCTAGTAGTCAAGGATGAGAAATTTATGGCTATAATTATTCTGTAGGTATTACAGTAAAAGTAAAAAATATAACAATGAAAACATTGTTTTTAGCTTCTGAAACCCTTTATTGTGCTTTTTTATGTTTGTTATTTATGAGCTTCGTTAAAAATGCTGGTCTGGACTATGGATAGTTTGCAATAAAGATACAAAGTAGGGAAAATACCGTTACGTACCGACTTACTTCACTCTGCTTAAAGTTACTTATAAACCACGCCGATTAAAACTTGTGACGTTAAAAACTCGAACGGTGTTTATAGCATACATTAAAGAAACGATCCATGGTAACCTTCGCATAACGTCATCGTACGTAAAACAAACACATTTGATTGACACTATTTGATGTTCTTCTAATATTTAGTGAACAAGCAGTATCTACCCCACTAGATTCCATAATATCAATAACATAATATTTTTTACAAATATAAAAAATCATAGAAAAAAAAAGACGTGTGGAACTCGGAGACTGCCGCGCTAAAGCTATTGCATAGCATTTTTTATCAACTTATGCAATTATAATTATTTATTTATTTTTTATTTATGCAGTATTTTTTTCTTTGATATTAATTCAAGTTTTCCTTTGATATTAATTCAAGTTACACTTGAGCGTGGTGACTGATAAGAAAACATTTTTTTTTCTTTTATTGACTATATGAGAAGTCACTATCGTTTAAAATATTTTTATTATCTTACAATACATGTAGGTTATTCAGGAATTTTATTTCATACACGTTATCATTAAAAATTCAGTATCAGTTAATTCAGTATCAGGTAGTATCATTCAATATTGAGTTAAATATTTAATTAATATTTTGAAATAATTTAATTTTTGAATCTCTATAGCCAAACTATATGTGTTAAGCGCCATCTGTGATTAATTTTGTATCTACATAGTCTATTCTAATATTACTTTGCTACGTATCGTAATAGTTCTCGTAATAGAACATAGATGGTGTTTTTACAAGTATTAATATTAGGAAATAGAAGTATCACCGCTGTGCCGGTCGAAGTGGGGGGTGTTAGGTTATTTTCGTTATGGAATTTAAATAAAAATTAATTATTTAATTAATCAGGTAGTATCATTCAATATTGAGTTAAATAAAAATTACTTAATATTTTGAAATAATTAAATTTACGAATCTCTATAGCCAAACTTTATGTGTTAAGCGCCATCTGTGATTAATTTTTTGTATCTACATAGTGTATTCTAATATTACTTTGCTATTTACTATTATTATTATTTATTTATTTGCAATTTATGTGCGTTAGGTTATTTTCGTTACGGAATTTCTGGATTCGGTCTCCACGCTCAAGGCCCGCGATAGAAGCTATGCAATAGTTTAAAAACCTTTCTCATTTTAAAGATACTTCGTATTTTCATAGCTTTGACTAACGAGCTCGCAGAAACTAATAAAATTAATCAGATCCAAATTCTTCTCGTATTTAAATCCATAAATCGGGAAATCACTTTCCAACGATTCGGAAATTTTATTCAATAAAATTTATTCCGTGAGCCATTCATAAATTTTCAATAATTGAATCTTACGTCAACCTGGCTTTCAATGTAATAAAATGAATCTATGGTTTTAGTTCTTTAGAATTTATGGGCAGAGTACTAATCTTCCGTTACATTTTTACATTGTATTATTCAATAATTTAGTATTATATTTGTAAATTAACTTTATTTGCACTAAAGTCAGTATTTAATTTAAATAATTAATATGATAACATAAATTTATATGATAACATTAAATACATTATGTACAATGATGTAGTAGGTACTTAGTACTTTTCAATTAAAATTCAATACAAATATACCGGCTGCAGACCAATTCCGCTACCGTGGTCAATGTGTGTACACCATTACTTATTTAAACACACAAAGTTTATCTATACAAAACAAAATAAAAAAAAAGATTAAAAACACAGCAAAACCTGCGTTATAAAATGTATCACCTGCGTTATAAAATGTATCACGGTCTCTTTAGTAATTATTCAAGTGTACTGTTAATGGGCCGGACTAACTAAATGGATTAGGATTACGTCGACGAACCGGAGACGCTAAACATTACCTTGATTGAAATTGTAATTGAGATTTACGAACCGACTCGCTATGATACCAGTTGGTTTTATGCTGAATTTTTATCGCTTGGATTAGTATCAATTGTGAATCTTTAAATCTTTTTTGTTTCAGCAGTAATTTAGGATGAGTAAATGGACGTTACAAATTATGACAATGATTTTCATGTTAATACATCCCAAACATTACTAGACTGATATTAAATTATATCGAGTTTCTCGTACAAAAGCAAGCGTGGTATGAGTGGAAATAATTTCCATATCATAACACGGGGCCGGAACAAGCGACGGAATAATTTGAATCATTGTATTAAGCTCAGTGAATTTAGGCTTAGTTAGAATGATATGTCTGTAAACATTAGTATTAAAGTATAATACCTTGCTATCGTTACTGTGGAGCAGCAATTTGAATCCAGATAGAAGATCGGATCTCGCGTTTACGTCTTCCAGGGCAAGTTCCGCAGCAGGCATGCAGGCTTGCCCTCCTTGCCAGCCGCCTTCGCCTTCCATTGGAAATATTCCACCTATGTGAAGATCGTTGTCTCTTCTTCCTTCACTGTAGCTCCTTAGCCCGCTCAGCAAAAGCAAGAAGATAACTTGCACTCGTCGACCTCTCCCCCTTCTTCTACAACCCCATCTCACACGCGTCACGCACACATAACACTTGGCAACAACGAATAATTGCACTATAGCTTTTACTAACAACGACTTAACATGGCAACAAATTGTATTAGTTCGTAATCTAAACTCGTCAACGACGCATTTTAATTTGACTAAGGGACGCTTTGAAAAATAAGGGTTCGCGTGCATCGTCATTGTGGCGCTTTGATAGAAATTTGTTATCACTCGTAGAGATTGTAGACATAGCCTAATAAGCGTGAGATTTTTTATTAGATGTGGCATGGTTGGAGGGTGCCGGGCGGACCCCGCCGCGTAGGGCGCCCGCTGCTCGCCCGCGCCGCGCTGGTCGCTTATCGCTCGCGGCGGGGACATGATGTCATTGCACACTTATCTCATTTTCCATCGTCTGTCCTGTAACAAAGATAAATGTAGTTTAATTCTCGATACTTAAAACATTCTCAATAACCATTGAAGTATAATGTCGTAGAACAGACATCTTGAACAAAATGTGTGTCCCCCCGAGAGGTTCTATTTTCAAAATTAAGCCCCCGTTCTCCTTTCAAAATCGAACGAATCCATTGAAAATTGAATCCCATAGGCGCCAATTCACTGGGACATTACACCGTGTTCGCGGTATCGGTTCTATACGCTAGTAATAATACTTTAGTGTCAATAATAACTATTGTAATATTGTACAATGAAAGTTACAACATTTATTACAGGAAATAGAAAATATAGAACAATAGAACAAAATGTAATTTTGAAGTGACCTTTCATTAATTACGGTTGAATTTCGACTGTAGAGTGGACCTCTGGTCAAAAGTACCTAATTACGTTGGTCAAGTTTTACTGTAGGATTGCTCTAGTAAAGTGACTTAAAAAAACGTGTATATTTTCCTACATAAGATGTGATGTTAACGCAAGAAGATTAAAACTCTCACAGATATTGGTCCATTGTGACCCGAGTGTCCCCAAGAGTGATCACGAAGATTAAGCGGCTTCAACGTTTTATCCATTGTTGCAAACAGAGCGCACTGTACCCTCGACACACCCTCCACACTCGACTCGAGGGCCCTTCAAATAACCGCACGTATTGTATTTATAACATCCGTGTATCAATTATGATGTCGAACACGTTATGATTTCGTCTTTACGTCACATTTCTGACTCACGGCTTGGCTTGGTTCTCCTCGCGCAATAACGTGGATTGATATTTTATCACGGAGAATAAGTAAATGGCGACCAATATACATATAACATACGTTATACATTGTCCACCTAATTTTACAATTGAATAAAATAAAATACAATCGATATGAATATCAGGCTGCTCAGTATTTTCTGGGAGGTCAGCCTTCTCAGTCTTCTCACTAAGGATTTCTTTTCAATGTTATTATTAAGTCATTAATATCATCACTAGTAAAAGCTCTGCGTTAATAAGTCAGTCACGAAAAAGGCCTTCCTCTGTTTAACGTAAGTATAGATTACGTACTCGACTGTGTAAATTGGTAACAACGAACTCACACAAAGTGTGTACGGACAATTGAACCAAGCAGTCGGTTCTTTGTGAACTCGTAATCGCATTACTTACTGTGAACGCATAAGTGCACTACAATACAAAATGGAAAAATGTATAAACGTTCACTCACGCCCCCGCATTAGGATTCGCAGCGGGTGTTAGCTATATAAAAATGAGACGTCACAAACCATTAAGATAAATGAAATATTCATTCTTTATTTTTGTTGTTGTTGTTATTGTTGTGTTTGTTACGTATGCCTAATATGATTAATATATATAGTACATACAATATATTCGTAACACTGAGTACCAGCACACGCCCTACGTATGACGTCATCGGCATTTTGGATACCTTCCGGATTTTCAAAAATGCGATGCGGACGATGCGGATGACAGATGCGTCGGTATATGTCATCCGCACCGTCTGCACGCATTTCTGAAAATACGGAAGGTATCCGAAATACCGATAGTGTTGCCATGCCACGATGCTTTTGACAACGCATTAGGAGAAACGTTTCATAGTAAACGAATCCTGTGATGAGATGTCGCCTTCGTGTTTATACCTATACATCATTGTTTTCGGACATTCGAGATTCCGAATGGTGTTCCTCAAACTGCGATAACTAACGTTATTGAAATATGAGACAAAGTCGAAAACTAATAAAAAATAATAAATATCGTGTGTGGAAATTAAATTTCCGTCAAATTCTAGTTACAAATTAAAGTTTTCAATTATCTAGGTTCATTGACCATCATCCACCAAACCGGGAAATAACGTATATTCTTCGGCCAATATGCAGGCTACTACAACAATTTTTCCATAGCTGAATCAATCTTAACCGTTTTTCACTAGAGGTTGGAAGAAACTGCAAAAATTGTTGGCAATACTAAAAAATCCGTATGGCAAATCCGGACATATGTGCGGGGGTATCCGCATACGGAGCGTCCGGGGCGGACGATGCGGATATATGTGCGTTTAGCTTTAGTGTGTGGTATCTTTGAAAATGTCTTGCAAAAATATTAAATGGGTCTTTTAAGACCGTTTATGGAATTATTTTACGAAATATGTTTTTAAAGTGGTTAGAGTCAAGTATTGCCCCCCCCCCCCTGCCGGCTAAACGGTTGGAGTTGGACAAGTGAAAAAATTCTCAAAAATAGGTTACATGATGAATTTACAAAGAAAACTATCACGGCTTTGTTTTCATAAGTAGTTAATGAGTAATAGTCAATAAACTTATTACTTCGGAACCCTAAATTGCGCGTGGCGTGACACGAACTTGCCCGGGTTTTTTTAATTCTCCCAGTCACTTTTGAGATTTTTCGTCAACGAATGATACGAAAACAGCCTTCAACGACACGACATGATTTATCGCGTGCCTTTGGCACGTCACTCACTCAAAGCTGTCACTCTGTCACTAGCGACTAGAGAAATAAATACCACGCTCTCATGGAAAAGTAACTGAATTGAAAAGCAATTTTGTCGAACTTCTATTGATAACGTAGGAATATGTTGTTATTTTTGTATGATTAGACCAAACTTGGATGATTTTAATCATGTAAATATATTGGAACGAAGTTTCTTATCGCGCGTTGTGAAAGGGGGCTAGACGGAAAATTTTCTTACGACACTTTTTGATTCTTACGAATGACGACACTTTTTTTGAAGTGATTCAGAGAGTTTTACAGAGATGGCCTTGTACAACTTTCTGAATCACGCTACTGACTCACGCTAGCGTGATTCAGAAAATTGTACAGAGATGGCGCAGAGAAAGTTGTACAGCGCCATCTCCGTAAAACTTTCTGAATCACTTCAAAAAACAATACTTAAATCGAAAGGAACTTCGTTCCATCCGGGTGTCCCTTGACATCTCTCATGTTTTATTTTTTGTCTAGAAAATATTATCGGAATACAATTATTTATAACAGATACAATATATAAAAGTATCCCACTACCAAACAATATAACTACATCATAGCAGGGCGTGTTTGTAGTATCAAACTTCCCTAAAAATTTAATCAGCTTTTAAGTCTGAAACACAAAACTTGTTGACGTCAAAACGTGGCCAAAGTTTTCTGTTGAAAATTTAAAGATAATTCGGCCTTCTTTCAACCAGACTGACAGTGGCTATTTCGCTAGATTATTTAAAGCACTACAAGTTGGTGAGTGTACAGTTTTCTTGGCAAGTATTTAAAAGACTTGAAGCACAGTTTTATATCTGTTACGACTGGGATGGACGATATGACAATAGTATTAAAATGTAACTAAGTATCGTGATAGATACAACAAGTCGAAAAGTCAAATTGGAAACGAAATTACGCGCGATTAAGGACACCAGATAATTATAACTGATATAGGGTGACTAATTACAACATCATTATCGTATTGCAACGAGTTGCTAATTGCATTGTGAATTTTGCACATTTTCGACACTATCATTTATACACAAAATTTCAAAATAGACGTTTCAACAATTTGTTATAATTATGTATTGCAGATAGTTAAAAAAACTTCTTTTAAAAAATACACATAGTTTTCTAGTAGTTCATGTCATTAATAGTATGCTGAAAGCAGTTATTGATATAAGGCCCTTAGCCTGTAAAATGTTCATTAGCGTAAGAGCTTCGCAGCAATTACTTGCAACAACGCTCGGGGCTTAATGATTATGGCATAATCGACATAAAATAATCGTAAATAAACAAGCACCAGTTAATATTTTTAGAACCAAAAAAGTTAGTGTAAGGTTTTCAACAAGTATACAGGTTGGAAAAAAAGACGGTAGTTAGAGGAATACGAGTAGTACCTACCCTGAATATTGTACATGGCAATATTGAAAGGAAACATTCCTTTATTTTCAAAAATAAGTAAAACTGCATACAAAGATTTTTGAAAACACACCTGATTTAGCCGGGTATCGAACCCGTGGAATATTAAAAAAAACACCCTGTATTTTATGGTACCAAACGAAAGGGTCACACTTATATTTTATAAGTTTTTTTATTTACTATAAGAAAAGAGATACTTACAGGTTGTTATTTAATAAGGAAGTATGTAAATCCTACGCTTCCTTAATAGGTGGAAAAAATATATGTTATCTTTTTGATTTTACGGAAGTTCATCATATTGTCATGATTTAAGCTGTATCAGGTGGCCCATCAGTTCACTCTGTGAGCTAACGTCATAAAGAGGTACTTAATACCGACCTACATGCTAAACAGATTTAAATCTGTTTTATGCAGAAGTTAACTTTTGCATAATTTGCACAGCGATTAAGTTAAAATGGTTATGCAGGAAGCTAGAGCAACAATTTCAAAATCAAATCAATTTTTAATTGGATGGAAATACGTCCAGACGTATTTCATAATTAAGAAGGAATCCTAAAACTCCCTCATCAAGTCGCTGCAGATAAAATAACTTTCAGTTGGGGTGCGCTCGAGTACTACTTCGGAGTAATGGCTAAACTTACAAGTCCAAAAAGATTCTAATGTATTTTCGCGTCTTAATACTAGTCATCTAAGACTGCTGTGTTCAAAGTCTTTGTCCGTAGCTTAATCGCTAGCAAAAAGTGTCCTCATTCCATTCTTCGCGTCTCAGGATTAAACTTCGAATAAATCCTTCTTAGAGAGTGTCAACGTTTTGAAAAGAATATATTTGCATATTCCATGAGCGGGAATTCATCAGTGTCTGAGGGACTGTACTCACAAATAGGGGTTACGTGGGGTAATGCAACTTTCGTTGAATTTTTGCAACCAAACGAAGGTATATAAATTGAGAATGTTAGCAAATGGTGTAGTTTTAAAATAACATTAGTGTTATTAATAGCAGTTGTATGGCGCCTAACTTCGGCTCTATATTTATTTCAAACTAGGAAATCGCCCTCTCTTCGCTTCGGGAAAAATAGTAAAAAAATATGTATATAATATAGCCTATATCACCCGGGAATAATGTAGCTTCCCAACAGTGAAAGAATTTTTCAAATCGGTTTGATAGTTTCGGAGCCTATTCAATGCAAACAAACAATCAAATCTTTCCTCTTTATAATATTAGTATAGATTAACATTCCCAGATTCTGATCTTCTAAAATTCAAATTTCTTAAGGATATAGTAAAAAAAATTGTATCTACCAGTTCTATACGATTTTAGTAAATACGAGAAATGCTTGCTGCAAACGAGCTCCGTATGTCTTTGTACGTCAACCTGGATTGCACTAATGACCCATAAAAATGGGATGTATAGAACATGTGACGTAATACTCGTATCATAAAGGATAGTATGAAGCTGTTCTACAAACGATCAATCAGCAACAGGCGCTTAATGCGAAGAAGTGACGAGTTAACGTTAGTTTACTCAGCTGTGGCTTCACCGCGTCCGTGATTGATAACTTCCTGTCCAAGGAAGTTCCACTTCGACCAGAGGCATAATGAAATAATACGCCATTACTGAGACACTTCGAGGGTTCCCTTCATAAAAGCTTTTGTTTAACTTGTCACGTTTGTAAATTTATACCTGCCTATTTTCCTCGGATGGAAAAGCAATTCCGGTTCGAATGTCGCAAATGTTACGTAATTTTTTCCATTTTCTTTGTAGGGATCAATGTTAACTTTGATGATAGCTTGATTGATATACCGGCGCCGGATCTGAACATTGAATTGATGTTTATTAATTTTTATTAAGCCATTTTTTATGAATGTAAACGATTTTTTACTTATTTTAGGAGCCTTTTCATCCGGGGAAAAGGATCTGTTTCTACGGAAAAGTAGATTTATGAAGTTAAAATTCAAAAATTTTTGTATAGTAGCGCGGAAAGACCGTTTACAGTTGCTTCTTCTGGACGCCAAAGTTTTTCATCATCTTAAACTACTAATGGAAGAAGTTGGAAGGGAGGTTCTTTATGCTTGCGTTACGCAATGGTCCAAAATGGTAGGAATTATGATCCTATCCTTGAATTACAAATGTGATGGTTTGTGACGATGAGATAATTGATAATGAGATAATGAGATAATGAGATGATGAGATAATGTTTGTTACTCTTTCACGTAAAAACTACAAAAGTGATGAAATTAAGCACACAAGAAGAATAAAAATACTGAGTACTGAACTGAATACTGAACATCTGGAATAACTTAAAGGGTACTTATTATAACGACGCATAGCCACGGACTGAGCGGTTGCACCATATATCTTCGAATGTTAGGCTGGGCGAGCGGTGACTTTTGTGGACGCGATAGGCTCTAATGTTTTCTGGTATTTTATAACCCTATTGTATGAAATTATATTCCAATAATTATTCATTTAAATCTTGTGCAGTTATTTCTTTGGTGATCTCTTATTTTACATCACTAGTAATACAAAAATATCGCATTTATTACAAATAACTGGAGAAATTTTGACACAATGCATTATGAAGATCGTAAAGAACAAAATGATAAGTTGATTACCCATCATAATCCAAGAAAACAGACCGTGATTCAAATGCAATTAAGATACTGCTCGTCGCGAATCGAGTCAAATTCAATATTTCTTACCGTTTCAGCCACACAACTGCCTCGGAAATCATTTTCCGAATGTAACTGAGAAAAGAAATCTGGAAATAAATTCGTTTCCTTTGAGGCAATATTTCAGTTCAGGTCAAAAGGTTTCAATTTTCCTTGATCACGTGTAAGTGGTGCAGCATTGACAAATGGTGATGGCCGGACTATCTCATTCGTCCTTTGGATTATTGCTTAAGCTTCATTGCAATTGATCTCACTTGACTGAAGCTGTGCTATTAAATATATTATTTAGTCTCTTGGCTTACCTATACGTGCAGTTATGAACATTTGCAGGGTTTATGGCAAATATTTTTCATGAATTTTATTTTTTGATAACTGTAGCTTAACCCTCGTTACGTTTCGGTAAACATAATATTCCTTACCCGCATCTAAATCTAATTGCTCATTTATATTACAGATGTTTTCGGGTTTCATAAATTTCATGTTAGCTACGAGTACATTATGCCCGTTTTTATTTGGTTATTTTTTTCTAAACTGGTAACATTTCTTTGTAGTAATAACTACAGATAAAATATTATTAACTATCTTCTCAATAGTACCTACTCTCCATGCTAAATTCTGTAAACTACTGTAAATAATGAGCATAATGAGCATGATTATCTATATTATTATGATTAAAAAACCTTATATTATTAAGCGAAACATAATGAAAAGGCAAAAAGTGCTAAAGAAACAAATTAATCATTACAGGTTTTTATTATTCTGAATAGTCTACAGTTTCAGCAATATAATTTTAGTTTCAGTAGAGATCTTTGTCTAAAAACTGCATGTATCTTCTATATAGGTATAAAAAAAGGCAAAAGTGATTGATGTATCAACGCATAGGCCAAACCCTTAAGGCTAGAAACTGAAACGTTAAGACGTAATATGTTAAGACGTAGGCATCCACTAAGGAAGGAGTTTTCAAAATTCAAGAAGGGGGTGAAATAGGGGATAAATATTATAGGCATAATTTCCGCCTTCGAAGCTGCGGGTAACAGAGTAATAAATAATCGATTAATAATGTATGTCTTTAACCGATGGTTTTATAATTAACGTACAAAAAGGGTTAAAGTAATTTCGAAGAATGTCCACTCTAGTGCGTGCTTACTAGGCGAAAATAATTTATAAACAAATTATTTCTGCGTGACATCATAATAATTATTAAGAGTAGGAATTTTATTTTCTATATAAGAAATTTAATCACACTATTTATACAATATGTAATATGTAATATCATTTCTCTATGTTCCTGCCATATCTGCGTATCAGTGAAAAAAAATCCTTTTTTGTAGCTGGTTACGAAAAATGGTTATGAAAACGGAACAAGTGGTATTAACGGCTGCGCTGGAATACGCCTTACTTAGCCCGTTAAGTTGCAGATGTGGCAGGCATGTATTATTTATTGTATAAATTCGTCCAGTGGTTTGAAATATACGAGATAATAAAGAATATTACATACAAGAATACCCTTTCTTGCAAACACGTAAAAATATGCCAGTTATATGCAAGTTGGCAGACTTCACTAACATTTGTCAATGGGGTGGACTAAGACCTCTACCCATTTCAACTTCAAACTTTTCAGTTTACGAGGATATTACAGTTATCGGTTGCGATGAGTAATTTCCTGATATTAACGTACATAAATGCAGTTTATTTTATCTGTTTACTGTGCCGTGAAGAACAATGATCGTTTACGCGGCATAATATTGTTTTTTCTGTGATAATGCATTCATAAATCGTAAATTATGTTGTTTTGATGTATTTTATGATCCTTTATTTCGATCTTATTGGCTTTTTGGAACTACAATTGAAACGCATTTTTACGATCGATTTTTACAAAGATTACAGGCAAGTAAATTCCCTACCAATTCCTTCCTTTTGAAGCCTCACACAAAAGAAACGTTGAAACGCTTGGGACCCTAAATTGTTTTTGGGTCACATGTCAGAGGATTTGTTTGACTTATCTAATAATAAAAATTATCCACTATAATATTGTATATACCTGGTATGGATTATATTACTATATATGCGCATGCGTCCAGTGATCCATCAAAGCAGTTCGTACAAGATGACCTTTGGGAAATGGCAAAGGTGAACTCCTACAAAGCTTTTCCAGGTTTGAACATTAAACATTCATTCAAAATAAGCTAATGTGTTGCGTATTATTAAGTTGAACAACGTTTTATTTAGAAAAAAACTTCTAAATTGAAATGGATAGTTTGCAGGTATTGGAGGTCATTATTTAATTGTGTATCTACTTAAAGATTAATAATATAATTAATCACTAATAATTCATCCAAAATTCCTCAGTACTTGAAGTCGAAAGTATTCGAGCAATGTGTGTTGCCAGTGTGCGTAGGCGCTACGGATTTTTGCCGACGTAGCGAAATGCCGCAGGTTTTGTAATTCATAGTTTTGCATGCACTTTGCGTCATGTCAGGAAGAAAATGCAATGTTTTCTTCCTGACATCTCACAGCAGCAAAAAACCTTAGTGTGCGTCTGGGCTTAGAAATGAATTACGCTTTGGTGAAGGAAAATATCGTATCTTAAAAATGTGTGAAGTATGTCAATCATGACTTGGTGATAAAATTTTAGTGGGTAATGGTAGGAAATTGCGTTGAACAATGCATTTCATGAGTAAGTTGCATATGATTGTATTATAAGTCTTGTTGTGACGAAAGTACCTACTAGCCATACTAATTTATTTAGATAACCACCTTAAATTGAACAGTGATTATAATCGCATAATCAAATATGTACCTAATGTTAAAGGCATAATTTTGGGGTCGGTGATTCCTTTAATTAATGAATAAGTACTGTTTGATTTAAACTAATATCTAACAAATTGGCAATTTAGTTTGAAATGCAAATAATATATCAAACACTGTGGAATGATATTTCTCATTAAATATTAGGCAATTTAAATCTACATTACTTTATTTACCACGCTAGCAAATTAATTTGATTGTAATGTTAATTAACATTATATATTTATTCGTAATATATAATTATTATAGTGAATAAGGTACTAGCTTCTAATCACAGCTTCATCCGCGTGCATTTCGAACAATTTACATAAAACCATTATGAATAATGCACTTAAACCTTCTTCGGGAATCACACTATCTTTTGGTGAAATACCGTACAAAAATTTGTTCATTAGTTTTTGAGTTTGTCGCGTTCATACAGACAGAAAGACGCGACCGGAGAACTTCATTCTTAACCGACTTCAAAAAAGGAGGAGGTTCTCAATTCAACTGTATTTATGTTTGTCACCGCATAACTTCCGACTGCGTGAACCGATTTTAATGATTCTTTTTTTAATCGAAAGCTGGTGCTTGTCATGTGGTCCTTCTTAAAACTGAGTGACATTTGACAATGGCATCCGTGAGAAAACCATATAAGTCTTAAATTTGCATTAAGTATTTGCGCGACAAATGGACGAATAACTCAAAATCCCGGCAACCGATTTCGATGATTCTTTTTTTACTATCATTTGAAGTCGATTTTTTTTGTTAAAATTTTTATATGTTTAATTTTTATAGGTACTTATCTGAAAGAGATTTAGATATAAAATATATAAATATCAGGATTATACAAAACTGAAATAAAAATTTGACTTGCGAAAATTTTCGATTAAATAAGTATTGCAACGTAGTTCTAACTTACCAAGCAATTGCAAAGGAGAAGATAACGATTAAATTATAGTATCCTGAATAAGCGTTGCACTTACAATTTCTGTAGAGAGTACAAATTCTGAGAATACGAGTAGTTTGAGCGGTTATTAAGCGACGTCTTTCTACTCTGCCAACTTTTTAAGTGTTCCTATATCGATCTATATCAAATGTTTAAATCTATTCCTTTATTAAATGTGTAAGGTTTAAAGTTTAAAGTAATTTATACAATAATCTACATAATATAATAATATTATAACTAAGTACTTTATCGATAATATCAATAAAATCCATATCTGTCATTTTTAAATTTTTGTTTAATAATAAAGTTTGTCATGACACAGCAGGCATTTGTCAATCAGCAAGATTGATCACATAGAGAGCGCGTGTGAAACTATCTAAAAGAATCAAAGAGAATATAGCAAGTTTTCGAAGGACATACAGTAATTTGAGAATGCTTTCCAAAAGCTAACATATCAGAAAATCAAGTCATCACGTTAATCAAGTTATATTTAAATATTTAAATCCACACAGAACGAAATAAACAATCGACAATGAATACTATGCACTTACACATCACTAATCTGAAAAACTGATAGACTTTAATTAAGAATGTATTTTCTTAGTGGCCCAAGTATGTAGTTAAATGAATCCAAGACCTCTGCTGATTATCCACGTAGAAAGCAGTTCATAATCGAAGAATCTTCTAGACATAGGGAAATTCAATTTCAGCCATTAACTTTTACACCGCCATTCCTAAAATTTTGTTCTATTATTCTGGAGCTAAGATTTACTTAGAAATATAAAAATTTAGTTGTTATCGCGTCTCAAAACTAAAACTTATATTTTATGCATGAAAATAACCTCGTAGATACGGTAGTTCAAGGCACTTGTTTGAGGTGAGCCTCTAGAGAACAAACTTTGAACTTTAGTTTGATCCCTCCTGGATTTCGCATGTTTGTTTTCCATTTTGAGAGAATAAATAAGTCAACTGAAAATTCTTGTGCTTAATATGCAGGGATTTTTAAATCGAGTAACGTGGAGATAGGTCACCAGATAAGAGATAGGTCACCACGGTCAGCATCAGTTATGACACGCTTATTAGAAAATAAAAGACATGTGAATTTTACACGCGGTACAAATGAAACCTTCAGGCTTCAGAAAACTAAGCTATCGCTTACTGGGCATGTGAAGCACTACACATGCTACTTACTAGGCTACGAAGCATCGCACAAAGAGAAGTCTGAGATTTATGACTATCCCATTCACTCGCAACCTAAATCCTGTAGATGCATGTAGATACTTGTCTCTTTTTGGTGTAGCTTTTTTGTTTCATCGAGTATGAAATCACAACTTTGTTAAAAACTTATCACTTCAAAAAAACATCACTGACGCGTTGACGACCAAGAAGGAAGCAAGGAGCGGATTTTTGAAGTGAAACTTCTATACATGTAGACGTGGTATTAGGATTTTTCTGTCTCGAAAAAGCGTTACGGCCGCGTGGAGGGGATAGACGATACATCGCGTGGATATATTTGAAATAAATAATTATTTAACATTTTTTTGAATATTTTTTTAACAAAATTTTTTTGGAATAGATTTTCTTGGAACATTTTTTTTTATTTATTTTTTATTGAAATTATATTTAATTCCACTTGCCCGTTGAAGTGTCATTTCTACTATGTGTCCCAGCATACATTTCGTTTTGTTACAATTATCCTAAAACAGCTCGCATGAACAATCATCTTGTAATGACTAAGGCCACTTGATCTGATTGCTAACTTTATCAAATTTACATTGTGCGTATTATAAAAGGGATACTAACTTACTTGAATTGCATAGATCGAAAGCGTAAACGTGAAAAGGATGTGAAATGAAGTCAATATCAATAACAATAAAAGAGTGAATTGTCGTAGCTACTGTCACGTCCATTTCTCGCATTTTCTAGGTTCATTGCGCCATCGCTATACCCGAGGAAAGGATGGACAAAGTTATAACTTCGCACCTGGTCGGTGTAAAATAAATTCACATCTCTTGTGCGTAGATCGCGTCACCAATCCTATTTTACTATAATTATTATTCAATCATTCTTCGTTGGTATAATAAGTTAACTACATTTAATATAGTTTTCGACCTTACATTACGTCGATTCAATAGCCAATCCATTCCTAGCTGTCATCTTGTCTCCGGTGTTTCTTTTCCTATGAAACATTTTTCTCATTCTATTGAATGGCATTTTTTCACTTTCCTACACGCCAATGCTACAATAATGAGCAAAATTCTAAAATTGATCTTCTGATTTACTTTTTAAGAACAATGAACGCAAAGGGTTCAATGCTCGAAATAATTTCTCGGTCTTTGGAGCAGTGGCTTAATTTATTCATAAACAAAAATAGATATAATTAATTCTAACAATGTACGAAACAAAGATGGAAGTTATAATTCACCCCTTCTTTCCAGTTTTGAAACAAGACGGGACAAAGTTCAATAAATTATAACTAAATAAAGAGAAGTTAAATAAAAACATCCATTTGCATTCTTCTATCTTTATTATTGTTGCGATGTTGTTATATACGTATTGTTGCTAATTGCTCTGCCTATTTCAGATCAATAAAGACATACTACTTCGTACGGAACCCTCTCCAAGCAAGTTTAACTCGTACTTGTGAAGTTTATTTCTTATCACATTGTAATCGTGGAAACATCTGAGTGGCTTGGCGAATTTAAATCATTTTCAATTCATAGCTACTTTTACATCCAGTAAATAGAGCTATAGTCAACAAACTGAATATTATTATATAAAAGTAATTCATAACCACATAAATTTTATTACAAAACGTCTGCCCTTGTCAATGGTTACGGTAATAATAGCAAATTATGTGCTTCTGTAGTCCTTTACTAATTGTAAATAAGACTAAAGTTAAAACGATACTGGGTACTCTAATTTAATTATTATTTTAATAGAGACTCGGCGACTCTCCGTAAAGTTACAAATTGGCGACTAAAAGGTTTTGTGTTGAGTCATAACCGCTATCATTGTCGCAAAAGTAATTTCTATTTATGGATCATTTTATAACAAAAGTTTTGTCAGCCAGCAAGCCATTTAGGGTCTATCTTTCTTGTAGACGAGATAATTACTAAGATCGCTGGGATAGTTGCAACCCAATAAATATTTATATTATGTGACATAATTATAAAATTGTAAGTGTAAAATTCAAAACATGATTTTTGTGTCTTGAAGTAAAATGTTTGAGAAGAAATATAGGTACGTAATTTTAACTCTTTAAAATTTAAAACAATTTTTTTTATCCTAGTACATATGCCTAAAACTTTTGAATAAAAAAAATATTTAGGAATATTTAATAATCATAAAATAAAATATTTTTCAGCCCCTATCATAACATTTATTGATGAAGTCTTGATATTTTACGTCAAAATATTTGTTTTTTATTTGTTATATCAAAAAAATAAAAAAGCCTTATTAGAATGTCAACGTAATTGTTTCTGTAACGATCCCTTTTGCACAAAAATGGCATTAGCGAACAGATCCATTTGCGCTGCCGCCGGCAGAGGCTAATGCAATCAAACCTATTTTTCGTCAATAGCCCCTGTCTCCGTAATATAAGGGTCGACACTTCCGACCTTAATGTAGTGATTTTTTATATTTTGTAATAAAGAAAGCTTAGAGGTTATTCGCTATAGTACGTATATATTCTGTGTATATAACTAAACAAAACTAATTCTATGTTAGTATTTTATTAGGATAATACTTAGTTATATCAATAAAAGGAGGAGAAAAGGTTTTGTAAGAGAACGATAACTCGTATAGTACAACTGAATTGTGAATATTGGAATTTCAAGTTTAGTGAAGTAACGCGTTAGAACAGCACTTCGCAAAGGGCAGTAAAATATTATTGTGATCAAATTGTGGTGATATGAATCGCCTGCAAAAGTTCTGAAAGTTCCAGTTATTAAATTGCGCCCCTGTTGGACAAAATAGCAAACGTCGGCATAGTCAAGAATGGGCAGTAACATAGATTGAATAAGCACAATTTTAGTGGCAGTAAGGAGGATATTGCAAAGTCTACGTAAACACCCTCTTACTCACTTCCCCAATTTGCGGTCCCCTAGACAGATATGTCGGTATTGATCCACGATGTTATTCTGTAGAAAGCCATCCAATCTTAAGTTTGGTGCCGATGAATTCAATTGCCATACATTATTGATCGCTCACGGATTTGTGTGTTGGTTGTCGGCGTTTTATGTACCTACAAGTGTAATAAATGTGAAAGTTTTTAATTAAATGAGTTTCATGAAACCGTTTGAGTTGACCATGATTTAGAATAAGACATACTTTATATCCCGGAAAACGCAGGCAAATCTATGTGCAGAGGGCTATTTTTATGTATAAATATCTAAATAGCCGACAAAGAAGGGACAATCTGCCTAATCTATAATATAGATATATTATACTAATATTATAAAGCTGAAGAGTTTGTTTGAACGCGCTAATCTCAGGAACTACTGCTTCGAATTGAAAAATTATTTTTGTGTTTGATAGTTCATTTATCGAGGAAGGCTATAGGCTATATAACATTATTTATTTTAGTAGTTTTTTCCACAAATTAACGCGGGTGAAACCGCGAGGCACAGCTAGTATTATATAAAACACAAAAAATGTTTGTACGAATGTCCTTTAAGGACTCTGAACCGATATGCCTCAAAATGAAAAAAAAAATCATTTGAAAGGCAATAATCCCAAGGTGGATTGAGACCACTAAATCAATGCATTAGGCATATTCAGTTAATTGATAAAGTCGATTTTCCACTTTTCCGATACAACAATTTGAAGAAAATAATAATAATGTAAAAATAGCACATCAACGTCAACGTCAACCACAGAGTACTGACGTCAAAATAAAAACACTCATCTGTCATACTTTTCCGAAATTTTTTAGCGTAGTGATTAATGTCACCCAATGTCACCATTGTTTACTAACATGCGGTTAGTACGGTAATGGTACGTTATGATAATTAAGTATTGTGATGATGAAGATCTGTCATCGTAGTCCGATGATACTTCTACTTATTATACGTTAACAACAACTAAAATTACAGTAACAATAAGAACTGTTTTGTGCTCTTAATGTGTTATCGTTAATGATTTAATTATTCTTAATATCTTCCGTTTAACCGTTCTATATTCCAAAAAAACTTTTTCATAAAAAAATATTTTTGTTTCTTCGGAAGGAAAAGAGACCCTTAAGTATCGGTCACCGTTCAATTCTGAAGAATTCTCGAGGAAGCAGCGAACATAAGAGCCTCTAATTAAAATATTAATAATGTTACCGCTTTGTAAGATATTAAATTATTGAAATAATCAATATTATTGAGCACCAGCTTTACAGTCGTAAACTAATAGCGAACCTATGGAATATCTTTACTTTTATAAATAGTACATCGCAATACAACTATTTGAAATTGGTTTAAATACTAAAAGGAGAATGCCCATAGCCAGTACTCTTAAAAAAATAATTGTGTCACAATGATTTTTGGACAAAAAATTTAATTAAAATATTTCAAGTATTTTACCTTATTTCTTTAAAAATCCTAATTGGGAATAATTTTCTGAAATTAATAAGTAACTTTACTTCCGTTTTACAAAAGAAAACCATTGGGACATTTATGTTTGGATAAGGGCCAATCAGGAATCTTTTAAGATCCTTCGGGCCAATAGGTTGCATTGATTCGATTATAATTAGGATACAACAGTTATAGTATAATATATCCATGACAACAAACTATGTAGATGACGTAAGGGGACTGTCAAATGAATTAGAAAAATATTATAATCAGCCAGGAGTAATAGTGTTCTGTGATTATAATACATTACAAACTACATGGTGTTTGGGGACTGTCAAATGAATTTGAAACTTAAAAGATCGACATTACATACGCAATCGATTTTAATACGCCTGCATAGAGTCCATATTACTGTGAGTTTACTATAACCTGAATAAAAATTAATTTTGTTTAAAATCTCTTATTTCCTACTATTAACATTGACTAAAGTTAGTATGTGTAATTTATTAAGATAACATAATCAAATTAAGGTATTTTTATCAAGACACAAAAATGTTAAAGTCAGTACATTTCTCCATACTGAATGGGCAGTCTCCTTTATATTAAAAAACACATTTTCTTTAAAGTATAGGAAACATTCCCAGGGAAAATTTTCATGACTTAATTTACGGTTATCATTACCATAACGTCAATATGTTTATGTAATTCAAAATTACCGAAAATTGTTCAACTTAGTCGACTTTCCCATTAAATATCAATTATGAAGAAAACATATTTCATCTAAAATTTTCCTTGCTCATCTGCCAACTTATCGTTATTTTTATTTCCATTATCCCACGTACCTAATAATTTTCTCTTTTCCTAAATCCCTACGGCCGAAGCCTGACGTCGTAAGTAAATTCCGGGCTTTCAGAGTATTATAGGTAAGTAGGTATATATTAAGAGAAGTAGTGGAACTGCCACGTTTTTTGCTGCTTATTTAAGTAATGGTGCATCCACAACGAAGTTGTTTTTTGTAAAGCAATGTCAATATCCGATATCAAACGTTGCCCAGCTTTTAGAAATCCTCAACATACGGGAACATGAATGTTTTTGTTCCACAGATTTTGGTAACCCAAAACCCAGTTTTCCACAGGTTTGTTTCTAACGGTTACTTTAATCGCTCTTTAGTATAAAATTTGTATGGTGACTCTTTACTAAGAAGTGATTTAAGTAACTGTTAGTGACTCTGAGTTGGGGCGTTAGTTAATTTTATTTCAGCAACATTCAACAAAATATTATAAGTAGTTATACTTATATGTCGTAGAATATTTATTGTATTACAAAATGTCGCTCACCAAAAAGTATAAGACATTTGAATTATTCTTTGATGTACAATAAGTGAGAACTACCTTGTCTATGTGTCTAATATTTGCCTCATCTAATTTAGGTAAGTACAGTAGAGTTCCCATGATATAGGGAACGTCCGCCTGGACTCAAGGCCATCTATTGTATGATCATCATTATCCCATGGTATTCCGTTTAGCTTAAAACTATTGTAGTATACGCCAGTTTATTCTCGTAAGTCAATAAATCCACTGTTGTGGCTGAGGTCGACTCGAGGGTGTGGGTAGTTAACTAATTATACAACACATACTCGTAACGAGGTGATGCCTTCTCATTATATTTCATTAACACATTTGTGAGGAGCGATGCTAAGTCGTGTTGAATACAATGTAAATCATAATCAAATTTCCTAATATTAGTTTCTTCAGTACCTACTCAAAATAAATAAAAATTTGAATCTTCTGTAATTTTAAAAACCTTTCCCTTAGTTTCTACAGTGAAATGCGTTAAAAATCCAAATATATTAAACATGTGTTTATACCTGGTGGTGTAAAATATTTTTATTTTATAGTCTGTCACTGGACAATGCTGAAATACCTACATTATTACACACGATAGGGGCAAAGTAACTTACAATTTTCATCGAAAATGTTAGGGCGGTTTTCGTTATGAAATACACATCTATTTATACTACAATTATTGCCTATACAATATCTTATTGGTTTTATCTATTACAGTTCTATGTTATTAAAGAAAAATAAAGATTATAGATAAATTATTTTAGGCTTAATTATGTTTCAAATTTAATTACAATTGTATAAAGGCTGCACTTGTATCTATTAATGAAAATATCAGCCTGTTACGTCCTATAGGTGTGACAAATTTTCGAACAACTATGTACAAACTCAAAGTAAAATACGGATAGACAAGTTAAACAGACTATGAGAGTGAGTACCTCAAGCTCAGTTCAAAAATATTCCCTCAGTTTCAGAATTCCACTTTCAGATTTTGTAATTGAGTTATTACGTAATAAACTCTGAGTATGCATTTTTTAAAATTTTGGTGGCGAAATGTTTTCTTTACTTTTCGTGAAAAATGAGGATCTGGTATTAAAAAAGAAAGTCTAATCTAGAAGGATCTTTAAGACTTCAGAATATCTTGATATCTAGAATAGTAATAATAATATACATATATATATCACCCACCAAAATCGAAACTGCCCACCAAATTAGATTTTTCTGACACAAAGCTATATAATTGCTATTATAAAATAAAGCTCAATGTAGCTAATCCCACGAATTCTCGGGAACAATCAATAACTTTCATCGTATGTATAATTTAACATCTATTCATCCATTAATCCATCAGCCCTTGGAGATCCGCATAGGCTTAACCTAAATTGCGCCACTCTACCCAGTCCTGAACCTTCTGAATCCAGCGGGTGCCCGTAGTCTTCTTCAGGTCGTCAGTTTGGGGTCGTCTGGCTGACGGGGCATCCTTTGTTGCTTTTTACAAGACGTGGCCGCCATTCGAGGACCTTTCTGCTCCAATGGACACCGGTCCTTCGAACTATGTGGCCAGTATAACATTAAGTAGTTATTATGTTCAAAAACCTCTACTAATCCTGAACTCATAACATTCCATTCCATCATGTTCTCAATCTCAGTGGGTAAATGTATTCCACTCTAATGTAGATACATTAAACGAGGATATATCCAGGGAAAGCCAATAAATATCTAGTGGCAGTGATTAATACTCTGCGAGGATTATTCCTTCATACGTGGATTTGTTCCAACGAGCTTATTTTTGTATACGATGTATGACGTATGAATTTTCATGAACGCTTCTGCACTATAACATTTTTTTACTCTTTTTTTTTTCAATGTAATTGCTTTCACACACATGTCTGTAAGAATTCTCTGTGCTTAAGAGCTCAGTTGGACACACAAACTTATCATTCATCAAGAAAGGCTTATTAAAGAAATCTTCAATATAAATACCCTTACTAAAAATCTCTAATATAAATTAATGTTTGATCCAGCCGGATACATCAAAAAGTCGATTTTTTAATCATGTATTAGAAGCGATTTGGTTAGAAGAGTCAATATCACCAACAAACTACTTTTAATGAAGTAAGTTACCTATTGAATCTGGATTTTCATAACCACCAATAAGCAATATTTAAGAAAAGAAATTTATCTTGGATAGGTAATTAATTTTTATGTTTATTTTACTGATATTCTTTTTCAAAGCACAAATTAACTGTACGAGCCACATCACCGGTGCCACCAAATAATTTTGATAAAATATTCTTACTTAAAGTCTTACTAACAGTGTATTTAAATTAATATGGCATACTTAAGTCATTCGGCTTTTCTTTTTCACATTAATGACTTTTAAATGAATGAGTGTTTGAATTTGTTTTTCTGAAAAGGTTTCATTTAGGTGTTCTCTTTTCATAAACAGCTAAATTATTAAAATAAGTTGTTTAATGAACAACATTAATTTTCTTAATGTGTAATTTTCATAGCTGACTAGACAATTTTTTTTAATTTTTTTATTCATACTTGGCATTTTGAAATTTTCAACTTATGCCTTTCTTTCACTGAGGGTACGAAATGTGCAATGCATGGACTTATCCTACCTATGTATAATAGGTAACTTATCTGTAGAACAAACTAATATTTTATTTCATAAGGATTAGTAAAGCAGGTAATACCTTCAATAATGAAGAATGAGCCCTACAAATAAAAAGAAAAAGAAAATGCACTTCTGGCGTTTCGTAGTGTGACATAAGTCTTCATATTATTATAATAATATTTATAATTATTGATAGTCTAAGATACCTACCTAGATACTGAGCTTTTTTCGATTCCTAGCGAGGCGATATTTACATGACACATAAATAATTATTCCACATATCGGATGCTTTTAATATCTTAAATTTATATGTTCAATTATAAGCAAGCAAGCCACACGCAACGCAGGGAATGCTGACACAAAAAACGAGGGCACACGAGATGTGAGATGCTAATATTATGTCCCTACACGTTTTAAATTAAAGTTATAATTGGAAGTGCTCGTACCTACGACGACGACTGTAATGTACGTAGGTCTTAAAACCCATCGAATTCAGCGACTTTCGGCGTAGGCCCGATTGTTATCGTTATTTGGCAGTCTTGAAACTACGATCCTTCATCATCATCTAGCTATTTCTTCTAGCTAATCCACTGGGAACTGTTAATAAGTAACCTAACCAAACCCATAACTGTTCCGCTTCTAGCTTGACAACTTTCTCGACGAAAAGAGAGCGGTAGAAAATGGGGGCTTATCTAACACGTTAACAAAGTATGTATTTGACAAACTTCAGAATATTATAGAAATCTTATATACCTACCCTAAATAGTTATTTTCGCGATGTTTTGTTTTACTGAAGCAAGTGATAGTAACTATTATACCAGGTTTATTAATAAGTAATCATCCTATACCAGGCGCAGGTGGTTCTCCTCATTAATCCTTGCGAGAGGTATCGCGGCCATTAATCATGTCATCACCCTCGGCTTATACTCCACCGATATAATCTGACCTATATAATAATCGCATAATTATAACAAAAGTCTTAGATGCATTGTAGAGAGGTAATACAAATCTTATGATGTTATAATTTGCCAATACTTCTGTCCTTATGGTGCATCCAGCCTGCAATTACCTGAAAACAAAAATAAATTTTTCGTTAATAAATATCGCCAAGTTAAATAATTGAAGACTGGTACAATAAAAAATACGTGCATAAGTGTGTCAGTGACACCTAAGAAGACAATGCTTTTCAATTTTGAATTTTTGAATGTTGGTAATCTTTTAGAAACCATCAACATGTAATAATGTAATAATCTATAATTTGTTAGGTTTAAAATGTTCTGCATTTCTGTTCTGCAGGTAACAACTTCAATTTACAATTTAGCAAACAGCAATAAGCGGTTCTGAGAGTTAAATACAAGAAAAACTTAAGTTAATTAATAATACGAGAATACATTGCTCAATAATTTGATTGGGTGATTTCAGATATTTACCCTAATTTGACAGTATACCTACTAGAAGAACTGCTACTAAATATCTGATTATTAGAACGGTAACTTAAAGTATTCCAAACTTGGACATAGAATAATCCTTCTGCCCTTCCGCAGCATAGCGCAGAAACCCTTAGTGCTACAGAGTTGTTATTTGGCATGGATATTCTGTCTAGATTAAACAGATTTGTAGAAATAAATGTATGCTTAGCCAGCCAAACTACCGTTTTACACGGCGGTACAGGATTTTTAATGAGACAAACCGCACACTGAGTTAAATTATGTTAAGTGCATTGGTGGTACGAGAGATAAGCAAAGCAATGAAATTTGAACCTAAAAGTGCATCATGAATATCAAATTTCGAGCAAGGACTTAAGTTCCAACTTTGACTACCTACTAGAACTGTAAATCGGATTTTTGCAGAGGTAGACCAATTAATAGGGGGGTTTCGCATCAAATAAATGCCAACCATGATATCTCAGAATAATGGTCTTCGTTATGATGTTTAGAAATAACGTATCTAAATTCCAATAGCTAGTTTTTTCTTTTTTTTTTTTTATGAGCTGCTCAAGGACCGAAAAACTTGTTTTTGCTTCTATGAAATTTCCCTTACATTTTATAAAGAAATGTCTTATACAAAAGTTGTAGGCATTTTAAATATCTACAAAATGAGGCCTGTTGCGTAAAAATTCATTTCGGATTTTTTTTATAAATTACAAAAAACAGTTCAAAATCGCTGTTTTTTGTTTGATTGTTTAAACAAACAGTTTGTAATGTAGACATCTGAAAATGTTATAGACTATTGTTTATGACGTATAGTATATGTAGTTTTTTTTTTGAATTTTTTGGTTGCATATTTTTAGCAAAAATCCATTTGTTTATTAAAAAATCACTTTTTTGCAAATTAATTTCTACAACTTTTGCAAGTCGTTGAATGTTCTACCTGGGCTCATTTTCTTTCTTAAGAGTTGTACTTTCAGTTTGGTTTTATGGCTTATTGATTCTTCCAACAGGGACCTCGCAAAATTGATTGCAAAAAAGTGCTTACCTGCAAAATGGAATAACTCAACAAATATTAAGCGAATCGTTTCGAAACTTTTTTCATTATAAAGGCACAAATTTTTAAAAAAAAAAGAGTGTTCTACAACCAATAGGAGCCAAGAAATTTTTTTTTTTTTTTTAAATTTCCTGTCGCTGCATTTTACAACCTATGGGGCTGAAATTTTCAGAGAATACAGTTTAATAGTTAAATTTTCAGTAAAAAAATATTTCGTATTGTTTTAGTGATATATTTTGTAGTAAAAGCAATGTTTATGACAACGACAATTCAGTCGGTAGGGTAGAGATAACTGGCATCAGATGCTACGAGAAATGAGCACGGACGTTTCAAATCGTGCGAGCTGGAAAAAATGTTGATATCTCGGGTTCCCGTGGTCACACAAAAAGTTATAACCAATCGATTTGGGGTAGCTCGACGAGATAAAATCAGATAACGTATTTGTTTTTATCGCAAATGACGTTTGAACGCCTTAATTGTTATTTGTTGAGTTATTCCATTTTGCAGGTAAGCACTTTTTTGCAATCAATTTTGCGAGGTCCCTGTTGGAAGAATCAATAAGCCATAAAACCAAACTGAAAGTACAACTCTTAAGAAAGAAAATGAGCCCAGGTAGAACATTCAACGACTTGCAAAAGTTGTAGAAATTAATTTGCAAAAAAGTGATTTTTTAATAAACAAATGGATTTTTGCTAAAAATATGCAACCAAAAAATTCAAAAAAAAAACTACATATACTATACGTCATAAACAATAGTTCATAACATTTTCAGATGTCTACATTACAAACTGTTTGTTTAAACAATCAAACAAAAAACAGCGATTTTGAACTGTTTTTTGTAATTTATAAAAAAAATCCGAAATGAATTTTAACGCAACAGGCCTCATTTTGTAGATATTTAAAATGCCTACAACTTTTGTATAAGACATTTCTTTATAAAATGTAAGGGAAATTTCATAGAAGCAAAAACAAGTTTTTCGGTCCTTGAGCAGCTCATAAAAAAAAAAAAAGAAAAAACTAGCTATTGGAATTTAGATACGTTATTTCTAAACATCATAACGAAGACCATTATTCTGAGATATCGTGGTTGGCATTTATTTGATAAAACACCTATCCGTCATGCTCGATTGATCGGTCTAAGGTATTAGAATCCATTAATAGAAAAGTAAATAATTATGTAAACTTGTGTTCTTCGCTATTAAATAGTAAAGCTGATAATGACAAAAACTAATACGAAGAATATCGAACGTAAGTCGGATAGTGTATAGACGTCGTTAAATGATTCTGTAAAGTGATCGTATGTACGAGTATTACTTCCGAACCACTAGTCAAACTGCAGTCACTTTTACACGATGTATATTTCGTTCTGTACAGTGTATTCAGCGACCAACTAGCGATAAATTAAGGGCATGAAATATACTTGATTTTGTTTCATAAAAATTCATGCCCTTAAATTGCTAGTTAGTCGCTGGACACAGTGTTGTATAGGCCCTAGGCTAAAATAATTTTATTTTAATCTGCAGTCATTTCAAATAAAAAGTAACAAATTTTGATTTTCATTTTGAAAACTTGAATTCAATTTGGAATATTGACACACCTAGATGGCTTTGTAGTGAAATTATTTTTATTTATTAATATTTATTTATGTTTGACGTGTCTGTGTGTCTGTCCGTGGCATCGTAGCGTGAACGAATGGACCTATTATGATGAGGTTTTTGTTCGTTTGAAAGCTAACGTGATCGAGATGGTTCTTAGCTATTTTTGCTTAGTGTAAATAAACCGGAGTGTTTAAAAATTCATTGTTATAATATAACAAAACTATAAATATCTGCCGAGCGAGCTAGTTTTAAAGTTACGTAAAACTATTTCATAGTCGACGTAATAATAGCTTAAAATTTATGAGTATCTGAACTGAGTGAGTAAGTTTGCATTTAAGAACATCTTGCCAACAAAAGTTGTACATCTGCGTCAGGTAAAACTAGAATAGATGTGAGGTATTTGAGTTTGTTTTAGTATGATTGAAAATAGTAAAATTTTTATACGCGAACGAGAATCACATGGAATTCTTATTATATTATATTATTTATTTTGTTTTAGAATAATATAAGCAAAAACAAAATGGTTCAGGTGCTTTTTTGCCTCTGGTTGTCAACCGTTTTTTTGTTTGGTAGCCATTGAATAAGCTTTAATTCTGTGAATAAAAAAACCGGGCAAGTGCGTGTTATGCCACGCGCAATGTAGAGTTGTGAAGTAGTAGATTTATCGACTTTACTCATTAACATAATATTATGCTAACATAGCCGTGATAGATTTCCTTGTAAATTAATTATGTAACCTATTTTTGAGAATTTTTTCACTTGTCCAACACCAAACGTTTAGCCGGCAGGGGGAAGGACATTTGATTCTAACCAAAATTAGCAATTTAAAGCCAAATATTTCGCAAACGGACCCCTAATTCTAAAAATTGTCTTACAACCTTAATACCTTTTTAACGATATCCCACACTATAGGGTAAGCGACGAATAAAAATTCATCCTCACGTTACCTGTAGGGGAGGTACTCTGAAAAAAAATGTTATTCAATATTTTATTCTACGATTCTTCAGTTTTAATAATCATGTAGGTAAGTATTTCCATGCGAAATTACAGTTTTCTAGCACTAAGAGACGGGCGGACGGACATGACGAAACTATAACCGATTTTACTTCGGTACCCTAAAAATGGTATAATTTCACGTGTTAATGCTAAAACTCTTTAATTGGAAACTAAAAAAATCATGTCTTAATTTATAGGATACATTGTCATACATTTACTACTGTCATACATCTACTACTTGAATAACGTTGGAAACAGCAAGTTTTAGTTCTATCAAACCTTATATTAAAATCATGTAAAACATAATAATCACAAAAGCCTATATAAAAGATGATAAGTATATTCAGTGAAGTTTACTTAATTCAGTTTTCATGAACATAGTAAAGAACTTTTATCGTGATACACGGCGCAGTAACAGGTATTTTGTTCGACAGTGATAATGGTTATTTGATGCAAAGTACTTAACTTTGTTAGTAGGGCCTCAATATTAACTGTGTTAGGCAGTAAGTTTAGTTCACCTGGGACAGCATCGATGTCATATTTGCTAAGCACATTTAGTTATTGCTTTGGTTAATATTACAATTCGTTGAAAAGACCAGCATTTTTTATCTAAACAACTGATAAAAATTATGTCACGGTAAATGGTCACTGACATTAAAATACCATAAAAATTATCAACGCGCTGTTGAATAAGAAATAATCTAAAATTTTTACAAAAAAACCGTCTTCAAATTAAGTACATAAATAAAGAGTACAATAAAAAAGAGTCATCGAAATCGTTTGACGTGATATTGAGTTATTCGTCCATTTGTCGCGCACATACTTAATGCAAAAAGACTTATAATTATGTTTTTCTCATGGATGCCATTGTCAGATCTCGCTCAAATTTCGTGGTCCCACCACGTAATAAGCACCAGCTTTCGATTAAAAAATAATCATCAAAATCAATTCACCCAGTCAAAAATTCTGAGGTAACAAACAAAAAAAATACAGTCAAACATCTATAATATCAATTACACGACCAATTACAATTACCAACCAATTACAATTATAAATCAATTACACCACCGCTGGGTTGTTCCGAAAAATAAAAATGCTAACCCGCTTAATAATTACTTACCCATTGGCAACTAACCGGAAAACAAAAGGAAAATAGAAGGTTGACGCTAGAAGGTTTAATAGGAAATAGAAAAAAGGAAAATAGTTGTTTGACAGACAAACTTCTACCGTCAATCACGTGTACTGACGATGAAAATGTTGTTGTTTCAGACTCCAGCGATCTCTAGGACCTGGTACATGAAGAGGAGATATAAATGGACTCAAATATGTACCTCCTTACACTAAGTAAGTTAGAAGCTATACTAATATTACTATTAGGTACAAAAATGTTTTTGAGCAATAGTCTTAGGACAATTTGTGAGTGAGGATTACTCTTTCACGCAAAAAGTACAGAACGGATTTTCATTAAATTTAACACATAGGACCATGATTAATTATAGGATAGAACCAGGATCCATTGATAATCTTATTTTGTTTAGATTTTAACTAGACCCTCTTCTATTCAACCTGTATCAATTCAGTTCATTGAAAGCAATTTGAAAGATCTATTTATTTGGAATTCTGAATTGTATTACGTGTTTATTACTGTAATTTGTACCTCAACGCTTAATTTGTACCTCACTCGTATTTGTAATTTTAAGTATACCTTACCTCATTGTCCGTTAACTCTATGTACTCGTAGATGGCATGCTTGGACACTAATTGCCGTTTTCATTAAATAAACTATTCATCAAAAAGTCACTAACGATTTAGTATTACTTGTTATTACTTTACTTAAAACCTTACGCAGAGATTATGGGTAGATAGATTATTGAAAATGGCCGTAGGTCAATCAATAAAAAATCCTAACGATGAGGCAAATAAGAAAGTTCCAGCATTTACTAATACGCAAGCCTGACAACTCGATTGTGGAACGCTGTAGTGTAAGATCCTACTAGGAAAATAAACTTTTCGGCTCAAGCTAACGCCCGAAGGCAATTTGCAATGTCGGGTTTGACTTTGCTCTGTCACTTAAATTCGGGCGATTTGATAATACGAGAGGGTTAAAATTTTTAGCTTGAAAACTATTTTGAAATTATCATTACCCCTCACTCGCACGCTAAAGACAGGAATAACGTGCGAGTGTGGGGGGGGGGGGGAATAATAATTTTCGCCATTTTAGATTCGTTTCTTTAATGGCGCGGCTTATATTATATGTAGCAAAAAATATTTGCTGAGTTTCAAGGGTGGATGGAGTTACACATCCTAAACAGAATGATGAATCAAATCTAAATGATTTTAAGTATAATAATTATGATTTTGTACCAATATATTACGAAAGTTTACAATATACGAGTATTTTAACCATCAATAGTTTTCTCTGAATTCCAATTTTTCGATTTTTAGGAAACAATTCCTTTGTGATGAAGTTCTCTGACAGTTTTCTTCGTCAAAAATTTTCTCGGACTGTAAGTTAAAATGTATTATTATTTATATTCTTTTAGATAAAAATTATTCATTTTAAAACTCGACGTATCTTGAGCATTGCAGGAATAAACAGTTTATAGCACTTTTTAATGAGTCTCAATGGACGTATTTAAAAAACCTTAAATTTTTATTTTCAGCCACCACGGCGTTTTGCCAATTAAATTCAAAAGATAAATCAAAGGTATGGGCAATTTTAACCTCTATTTATGAGAATAAATTTCATTTGTCAGAAGAATAATAAAAATATATTTATTACACTTCGGAGTCCTAAGTATTACGAGTGTATATGTATTCACCCGGAGTACGAAAGTCCATGCAGTCGGAGGGCATAATTATAAACCAGTCTCAGTCTCAGTTGTTATTGTCAGGTAACAGTCGTTAGAGCAATGTCGGAGGTCTTCGGGCAGCAAGACAACTTCCAACACTTGAGTGGACCAGTAACCCCTGTACCAATCAGAATTTGAACAGTGTGGTTCGATATGTTCTTCTCCTCTTTAAGAAGCGCCATCGCTCTAGTGGGCCAATGGCTTAAAGCCAACCGATTATATTATTGAACTTTTTTTGCCCATAGACCAACCCAAATTGAACCCGTCGCCTCTGTATACAGGACTACCAATTGAGCTATAAAGTAGTCCAAGCTTGTTATAATAATGAGCACCGTAGGGTAACATTTCAGTGCCCCGCTCGAGGCATCTCACAAACATTGTTCACTTGAGCATGAATATCAAATGTTGTTCGCAGAGACCCATCTCGGAGCATCAACCTGCCATTACCCAACTTTGATTGTATCAATTTAACTCCCGACAAGTTAACCCAATTTAATATATTATGTCTAGTGACGTGTCACTCGATACAAAATTACTTTCCACTATACCACAGCCGGTCGTTGTCGCTCCTAATAACATCTGTGCTGTGTGATTACTATAGAGTATGAAAGAAATAAAATAATTAAATAATTAATATATGTATAATAATTATTTAAATAATTTTAAAATTAAAAGAAATAAGGGTCATTACTCGTTTCTTTATGTCTCTTCTTTACTTCGACAGACGAGGATTCTCCCATTTCCAGTTCTATCTATTCAAGGTAGAATATAAAATGTAATATAATATTTATCACAGAAATAAGTATCTAAGCTTATTGCTAGTATAGCCACACAGTACAACTTACGAGTATGTAAGACGCGACTGGGAGTTAGAATGGGTTGCCGCTTGTGGTAAATTATGGACAGTAAAGCTTAACACGCATTACGATTTAAAAATCGTCAGAAAAAAAATCGCGCGGTGAAAAATCGTTAATGCGTGTTAACACTAAGTCTCTTATCATCCATAGTAAGTAATCGTTAAGTTGTCTCGGAGGCGTTCGGATTGTTTAAGCTTCTGACTTGGGCTAACTGCTAACCCCTCATCAATATGCAATACGCTGAGACTTCGTATTTGAGACACCGACAGAGTTTTTAGATTTTCGTGGAGATGTTGCCTGGAAACCAGTGAACTGATAAGGATGATATTTAGTGTATTTCAAGCTTTTAAAATTAAAAGCAACAGTTTTGGATACGTGTGCTATTAATGTAAACGTAGATATTCCAAAAGAAGCCTGGTAGATCACTAATAGCAATAAAATTCCTAATTATAATAGGAAGCTATTGTTATTATTGCACAGTATGAATTGACGTGCCAAGCAGCTTAAGTCGATAAGATGTTTCTTGGACAAAGAGCGATAGTTGGAGACGGCGCGGCGAGAGGAAAAGCAATTAGCTTGAAGCAAATAGTAAAATGTATTGTGCTCAGCACATTTGCATGGGAAGCGGCGGGGGTCGGAATTCCGAAGCCGGCGATCTCTCCCTGTACAAGTTTCCGTTTAACTTCCAGAACGGAGCTAAAAATTGTCGTTTATGTGGCTTCCACGGGGTTTATTAGAAATTCTTGTTTTAAAAAGGTTGAGTAAGAATTACAAGTGATTAATTTGAATTTTTTACGTAAATCGATTTTTTTTATTATAGACATTAAAATTATTTACATTTTAGTAAAACCCCTAATAGGTACTGAGTTACTGACATGTATTTAACAATTGATAGTGCTGTTGGCTAAAAAACATCAGTTCCAAAACACAGTGTTTTCTGAGTTACGCTTGTTTTCAAGGAAGTATTTTCGGCTAAACGTTGGTACAAAATGTGACGCCATTTAGAGAAATTGTCTAATCAACCTGCCTATTCTGAGATTTATTACTCAACCCTGGGTATCTCGAAGTATTTTCGTTAGACTTTATTGACTGTGGTGTAAGAATAAATCACCTGTAACGTGAAATACGTTGGAAGTATACCAAAACATGTTTATTTGTGTTATACAATCTGAAAAATAAAAAGTTTATAAAAAATCTGTTTAAAAATTAAAACCAAGTGCGTGTAATGTAAGTTTCCCATCTTCGCATTGTTGCCTTTCAAATGAAATGTTTGGGGCGCATCGGTTGGATGGTTTCAAAGTCTGGACATCCGTACAATATTTTTTTTGTGTTTTTTACGTATATGGATTATATAGATATTATATGTCTCTCTTTAATATTATGAACATTTTAGATATCAATCATTTAATTACTCCGGGTCCAAACTTTCCTGGCACTGCAAAGGCACTCGACTGTAATATCTGGAATTAGTTCTGAGTGAATAATCTTTTCATCTCCTGGTGTTATTGTGAATTATTATTATCTCTATAAGTGATGATAAGCTGACCGACACCCTTACCAACCAATAAGGAAGAGGTTGGCCAGTTCTTTTACTTTATTGTTGGCCCGCAACCTATGAGTGATGACTTTGGTGTTTCTCATGTCCATGGGCGAGCATTACATAGCCAATCCAGACGGCTCAGTCTCAACCGATACCCATAGTAAAAAAAACAACTTCAATAAAAATAAATGAAGTACTCAGTGCGCCTACAGCAGTTTTCATTCAAAAAACCTTATGACGATGACGACAGTAGCCTTCAGAAACAAACTAAAATGTATTGCGTTTAAGTTTAAAATTTTCCGGTATACTCTACGGCATCTTCATGCATACGTATCCCAAATCATCGTTTACTGAAGCGAAGCTAGGATTGGCCGTTTTCCTAATAAAGAGAAACGTCCGGCAGAAAAATTGATGGAATTTCAATCAGTCTTTGACGTGTATCTTTGCTGCGTGGCGGGCTCGCTCTATGCGATATTAAAATCATATGACGCCGCTAGTTTCCGCTGCGCTTCATACTAAAGAGAACTAATAATATTTCATAAGTTTGACGAATGGAATCTTTATGAAATTTCTTTTTAGACGGAGCCTTTGATGTAAGCTACTACCTATAGCTAATTAATATAAACGATAAATTAAATTTTCAGTAATAACTTTCTAACGTAACCCCTAGTTGGCAGTTTTTTTTTAATTTATCAAGTAAAAACTAGGACTTCGTGTGTCATGCGGTAAGATCCCATACTCATATAAATGTAAGTTATATTATGTGAGCCTACAATTTATGCTGGCCAGAAATCAGAACCTCTCCTTTCGCAGGCCGTAAAAAACAATTATTGTCCAATTTGTCCATGGGTGTTCTTGAGTCTGAGGCGCTTTATTTGACGATTACATGCAAGACATTGGACAAATGCGACGATACCTCTCCGTGGGCAGTTTTCATTCTTTTACTACAGAGAAGACGCTAGCAAGCGTCAAATGACGATAGCATGCGTATGACGTGCATCTACGTTCCTTAATAATTTGTGGTTATGGTTCATATTGTTCAGAACCAACAGGGTAATGTAGTCAAGTCCTGTTAGATGTTACTTGGTTCTGTTCTCCAGCTTAAGTCCAATATTAGTCAGTCATCAATCCAATAATAATTACGAAAATGTAAAAAAAATAAAACACGTGAATATTATAATACTTTAAAGCTTTAAATGGTTTCAAATAGAATTACACGTTGAAAGTTGAATTTTTTATGAATTTTTTTATAGACAGGTCTATTTCTGAATTTGTTTTTAGGAACGACAAAAACGCCTAGTAATCCAAGTAAGAATGTCACTCCACATAAGAAAATCAAGCAAAACACGCAAATTATGCCATTTTCTAGGTCAGGACCGTTTAATATAGCGCGGGTACATAGGGCTGAAAGGTAAACTAATTTGGCACGAGTTCAAACTAACAGACCATCTTCAGTCCAAAAATTCTTATTATCTAGAGAGCTCGCAGGCGAATGCCGTTCAAAAAATCGTATTAATTTCGATTCACAAACAATTTATACACAAACTGAATCACTATTGGTTTCACAGACATGTATTTGGTTTGTTATTTGTATTAAAAAAATATATTTGTATGTTCATTTTGTCACATACTTGTGGGAATTTTTGGTTAGATTTAATTGTTAGTGATTTTTAGATTTAATTTTTTTTTGCATACGAATAACATCTGCTTGTGTTTCATGCTGCTGAACTGCGAACGAGGACTCTAGGTTTTCTCAGAGAAATCAATGAGTTTGCGTCCGTCCGTCCATCTGTCCGAAACAAAGCGCCGAGACCCTTCGTGCTAGAAAGCTATAATTTTGCATGGATATACATTATATATTAAAACTCTAGAATCGTAGAATTAAACCTCCTCTACAGGTAACGTGAGGATGATTTTTTTATTCGTCACGTACCCTATAGTGTGGGGTATCGTTAAAAAGGTATTCCAAAAATATTATGGGTCTTTTAAGACCATTTTTGGAATTAGGGGTCCTTTTGCGAAATATTTGCTTTTAAATTGCTAATTTTGGTTAAAGCAAGTGTCCCCAGCAGCTGCAGCAGCTGTAGTGACAGCTGCTGGCTAAACGGTTGGAGTTGGACAAATGAAAAAACTTCCAAAAATATGTTATATGATGAATTTACAAGGAAAACATAATAGCCGTGATCGGCTATGTTAGCATAAGTAGTCAATGAGTAATAAACTTACTACTTCGGAACCCTACATTGCGCATGGCCTGGCCCCCAATTCCCATTTTGTAGAGATAATCTCGAAGTTAGACATATCACTAATCTTTAAATCTCGACGAGACATGTCGGCAAAATCTCGAATGTATCCAAAAAAGTTATTCTGGAGCACATTCGAGATTTTATCTTTCGACATTACCATTAGACATATAAAATAAACGCTTTACAACGCCGTGATTGGTCAAAACGCGTGACATTTCAATCCCGAACGCTTTACAACGCCGTGATTGGTCAAAACGCGTGACATTTCAATCTCGAACGCTCCGGACCATACGTTGCATGTCGCACGAAAAGGCTCAGAGATATCTCTAAAGGACGCTTTACGACGCTGTGATTGGTCAAACATTTCAATCCCGAATGCTTTACAACGACGTGATTGGTCAAAACGCGTGACATTTCAATCTCGAACGCTCCGGACCATACGTTGCATGTCGCACGAAAAGGCTCAGAGATATCTCTAATGTGACATCCCGAGAATAAGGAAATTAGGTTTAATTAGAGATCCGCCATGTTTTTTAGAGATATCTCTGTTAGAGATGTATCTCTACGAAATGAGAATTGGCAGCCTGACATGCACTTGCCCGGCTTTTAGGCAGTCATTCTTACAGTCAAAACAATTCTACAGTATCTTTTTATTGTAATTTGTAATTTAAAAATAACTCCGACTGAAAATAAAAAGAATTTACAGACAGATAATTATTTTATGCCAATACAAAATAATTATATATTTTTTTTTTATTAATGTTATTTAACATTTCAATAAAAACTACAAAGTAGTGCCAAGATTGTTCACCGAATAATACTCGTTAAGAATAATCTTAAATTAAAATTTAAAAAACCCGCGATAGTTTTATGACTAAACATAGCTAAGAACACTCGATTATGTCATCTTTCATACAAAAAAAAACTATTATAGATCAAAACGGTTCATCCGTTTGGGAGCTACGATGCCACAGGTCCACAGATCCACAGATACACAGACACAGATACACAGACACGTCAAACTTAGAAGATTCACAAGCTGCTGACTTCCAAAGATTCAAATCTGTTGGTATAACTTCGATAACGAAAAGTTTAACTCCATTAAAGGAGTTATCAGAAGTCTATAGTTTGGATCCAGAAGTTCGATGGGTTATTCATAAAAAGCAAACTTATAGAAGGCTTATCTTCTGTTTCTTTCACTCTTATGAAAAACGACAAAGGTAAACATACTATAACGGTGCAATTGCTAAAATAGGTTTGTTAAGCGTTTTTGAATAAGGCTGTTAAGGTTTACACAGAGTATAAAATTGTGTTTTATATCGCTAAAAATATGTTTGGAGTTTACAGAAAATTAATTGGTTCGCGTTTGGTAGTTTTAATTTCTCTCGGGAATTTTTCAGCTGCATAAAAAATTACGACTTTCGTTTAGTCACTAACTAGCGTCTACTAATTAGTTACCTGAAGCTGCTGCTTCAGATAATGGTCTAGACTTCTTTAAGTCAGTGATATGAACTAGAAATTAGACTAAATAATTATTAATTTTCTCTCTCTTGCTTCAGTCAGTCACCAAACGATATGTCGTGTTCCGGCTGGAAGCATGGGAGTAAGTCCTTTCTTTTTCTCTCTCTCAATTTCTTGGTCGGTAACGCATTGGTCGACATGGATCGTCAGCTCATTGGTCGATTAGTTACTTAAAAAATCACCTCAAATATAATTAATATGACATCATTAGTCAAATCCTTCAGAACATACTCTCGAACGATTATTATGTATAGAAAAAGTAATCAGTCGAGATTACACAAATGAACAATAGAAAGATTTTTCTCACTGATAGAAACTATAGCATCTCTGAAAACTAGTTTTACTACTTTATGTCATGGCTCTTTATATAGCGGCTTTTCTAAGCAAGTTTACTCAAATGGAAACATATAAAGGACATTTAATTTCCTGTCCCCGATGGGTTAAAGAATAAAATAATGTACAGTCAGATAGTTCACTCGAGAGAGGATAGAAAAGGATGATTCAATAATTCAAAATGTCTATGAATGAATTGTATAGTGAATATTATCTTTCGGGCCACTGAATCCATATTTCCCTTTATGGCCCGAAATTGAGTATATAATCTTGTTTAACAGGTTATTTGAATGAACAACTTCGCGGGATGTATACTATAAATATATAATATACTATTTTGATATTATTATACCGTTTGGTATTAAATCCTCAGGTATAGAAATTGACAATTCATAATTGTAATGTATCCTTTTGTGATCAATCTGCTTTACATATTTATTTCTCAAAAATAATATACAAATCGTTTACCTACACGAGAAATACTAGGAAAAGAAAAAAAGGAAATAAAAGTAAGAAATAGTATAAGAAAATTATAAACAGGGGGCTACGAGTCCAGACTTATGATTTTTTAATAATAATATTTTAGAAGACCTTTTCAACCACACCTCATAATAAAGGGTACGTGTCAAATAAAATATTCATCCTCAAGTTACCTGTAGGAGAGTTACCCTGGAAAATATTTTCTTTCAATATTTTATTGTACGATTCTAGAGTTTTAATACATAAAACTCCATCTGTGCATCCATGCCAAATAACAGCTTTCTAGCACTAAGGGTCTCGGTACTTTGACAACTTTCTACTTTGACAATAGGTACTTTTACATGAAATTTCAACTATGGTTTTTTAAATTTATTATTATTAATGTTTTTTCTTTTTGTGCTGCCTTAAAATGACGAAATTACATCAAAATTCTATTACAAAATTTATTATACTAATCTATTAGCTATTAATTTTGTTACAAAATATTTTAATACAGGAATTTTCAGTGGTTAGCCTACAGTAAACCGCATGTTTATTTGTACTCCTGTTATTTTATTGTCTTTTATCATAATGTTTCATGAATATCTTAATATTTCAGAATTATGCAAAGCGATGCTTTCAACATATTTCCCATCAAGCTCTCCTAAGTCTTCGGAGAATATCAAAACTTCAGCACCTTGCCTTTGAGTTCCTACTGTGGGGAATCCCAACTTTATTACTTTGCAGCAAACTTTGGTGCCTGTATCGCACCCAGGTACCATAGCATCGAAGTAATAGTAATTAGGACAGCTTCTGAGCTCCATACATACTCCTCCACGAGCCCAACATGTTGCTTTCATAGTGCCTAAAAACAGAAAATGTTGTTACGAGTTTTTAATTTCACATACCACACGCAAGGTCACTTCATGTTTATACTTTATTATTTATCTTATAATTTGGATATCAGAGTCAGGTTTCATTTTTGACATGAGTACATAATATTTATATTCTGATATAGATAAATGTACTCATACCTATACAGACGACAAACGTCTGCGTCTGTCTATACATTCGCAGATATTTATCATTTATACTTTTATAATCCAAGACAACTTTTCCTGCTCATATTACACCCCGCTGAACGGAATTGGCTATGTGGTCAAAACTTCTTGTGGGATGGTCGCTTGGCTCTTTAACACTGGGTGTACTTCAGAATAAACCTGGGTTTATTCTGAAGTTATTATAGCATGCTGGTGTTTTAAATATTTCTTATTTAGTTTATGTCTGACTAGCTACTTGACTTCTTCTAGTGTCATCTGTGCAAGTTACTTAGGTGATTCGATTTCGATTGCAATATCGTTCATTGAGTGATGACGAATGATAAGATTTACCTTTCCAATATTGAATGCCTCATAATACTTACAAACTCCAGTATTATAATTCCTAAAGCTAGCTGTTTTACTATATTAATAATGTTGATCCAAATTACACAAACGCTAAGAACCCTTGACTTGGTTGGACTGCGTATTGAATTAATACATAATAGGGTGACACAAGCTAGCTCTACATTTTAGATACCAAGGCGGTCTTGGAACCGTAAAATAAACGATTGAAAATTTAATGACAGAATATTAATTAATATTTCGCTATTTATATAATTTTCAACATAGAGAGAACTATTTTCGGTATCTCCTTCAATTATCATTGAAGAAAAAATATTAAGGACGAATTCGAACTGTACAAATGGGTTTTTAAATAAAATATTTTTTTATGTATTTTAAAACTTTTACAGAAATTATTATTAGTTGATGCGAAAAACATATTTTTTAAATTAATAATAAAGAATTTAAAATTAAAATTCAAAAAGAGTCACGTGACTACGAACGCGCCACGCATGTTCGTCATGTTTATGACGTCATAATGTTAAAGAATTATTCAATTAAAAGTCAGCTGTGTCTTGCAATGAGTACAAATTAACGTTGTAACGTCACACGCACTCGTATTTTTTCGGTAACTGTCGGCGTGTTTTCGATACTGGATTCAAAAAAACATTTTGATTTGAAAATATTTCCATTTATGTTTCAATTTTTTTTATCCAAATATTGTCCTACGAGTAAAGTTTCATATTTGATTTTCATATCCTACTTATGAAAGTTATGGATGTGATCATGGTTATAATCTGTGATATCATAATAATTTGGGCAACCTGAAGTGCATCTAAAACCATCTCAAACATTGTATTTTATTTTTAGTTGACTTCATTTCATTTCATTGTTTAACCAAATATTTGAGGCAAAGTTACCTACTCTGGTAACCTATTGGTAACATGATATTTATTTGAATCCGCCCTTTAATAAAGAATTGAATCGGAATTAATTTGTCACTTAAATTAAAACTACACACTAATGAAAACTTGAACAGTTAAACAACTTAAACAGACTTCCACAATTTTAATGTGAAAGTATGAAATAATAAATTAGGGATTTTTTTTGAGTCGAGTTACAATATTTAGGTATCTGCTTTGCTTGCATTGAATTCAAAATTGACTTGATACATACCTATTATTTAGAGGTCGAAAACAGAACCTCCTTTTTTGATGTCAGTAAAAAAAATATCAAGTCGTTATGTACATATTATTTATGATATAACGACTTGATAATGTTTCATTATATATTAGATATATTATATATATTTGAAAATATAATATGAAAAATTCTAATCTAATGCCTAATACTTTTCGCATTCTCTTCAGCTAAAGGATACCTACCACTGACAGTACTCATTTAAAAAAAATATTGTTACCGAAGGTTGGCTTTCCATTTTTCCCAGCAAAAATATCCTTGTATGTGGACGGCAAACGTGATACATTTTTGAAAATAATTCGCTTCTTTAATTCTAGACTGACAATAAATACTAAAACAAAGTTAAAAAGAAATATTAATGAAAACATCATATTCATATTTAACTTTAAATCAATTATTCAATCCAACCTTTGAGTTTCTCAGTTTTGATTAAAGGCAACGTTAAATTTACGACTGTGTTTTATGATTGGTTGCTCAATATACTTACGTTTAGTAATTTTAGTTGAGATCAATGAAACAAAGCTGCTTAGAAGATTCACTGAAATCATTACTGGTACAAGCCAGAGCAAGCAAATGCAGAGAAGTAGTTTTTATTCTTATTAATATAATAATCAGTTATTATTGCCATCTTCTATTTCTATCTTTATAACACAAAATACTAAGACAAACAGTTATCGACTTCTGGCTTTACAGTTTTTAGCCGTTTTAAATTTTATCTACGCATTAATTGCTAATTACTGGTCAATGAAATAGTAATTCTCACAATATCATAGTATATCATTGAAGTACTATTACTTCGTATAGAACAGACACCCCGAACATTGAGTCGGGTGCATTCATTGTGGCCAGGGTGGCTCACTTCATTCACTCACTCGCTTGTCACTCACCTGCGTTCATTGCGGCCGCATGCCAAAATTGTTTAGTAACAAACTGAAAAAATGCCGTCTTGCGTGATGAGAACCTGTCACAATTGCACGTAAAAAAATACAAAAAAGAAAATGGTATTACTTATCATCAGTAAGAAAACAAAATATTAACTTAAATCAACTAAAACGAATTTATTTCAATTATTGTGGAATGTTCCCGCCATTTTTGAATGAAATGCAAATAAATTGACTTGAATCAATTCAAGTCAGTTCAGTCAGTTCAGGTCAGTCAATTGAATTGAATTGAAAAAATCATGAGTCGGGCTTACACACTTGGCAAGTAAGCGTGTTAATGGACAAATAAATAAGCCCGATAAGAATGACTATAGTACCTACTCTTTGGTAAATAATAAATTATGTGTATTATATTACTCAGTGAATTCAATTAAACATTAAATCAAACATTTGGAAGAGCTAAAGATTTAGAGTCGTTGACTGTTTGTCGTGGTTCGGCAAGTGTCATATACAAAGTTACTCTATGTAAATCACCTTCTAGAGTTTGAAAAAAGAACGCGTCATCGCGGTTTCGGGACACACATTTTGTTCGAGATGTCTGTTCTATGTCATTATACTTCAATGTAGTATATTTTATTATTTTACCTGCTAACTTATCCAAAGATTACGGATTAGATTGATGTAAATTTACTTTTTTATGTTATGTGCGTATCCTAGTTATATTGAACTATTTTTTACTTGCTTCGGTGCAAAATCATAAAGAATTTCTTGTTAGCTAATTTAAAAATCATTACAATAGATTTGGTTACTATAAATTGACGTTCTAATTTTTTTATGGAAATAGCTGGCAAACGAGCTGACGATCCACCTATCGTCACCCATGGACATCAGCAACACCAAAGACATCACTGATGCATTGCCGGCTAAGAAAGATAGAAGGAAAAGAAAGAAAGAAAGAACTGGCTCTCAAGCTCCAGCCATAAAAACCAATAAAATATATGATAATGACTTTATTATCTCTCAACAGCACCGCAATGGGCTCTGTTTTATTTTTCCCTTTAGAATGTTTCTTCTTTTTGCTTTTACTTTCCTTAATTACGATGCCTTCTCCACCAAAATCCTGCTTGATAGACCATGGAAATCCCACGTTTCCTACGCCTTTATCCCTTAAATCCCTTACTTGATAGCGATTCCACACAAAACAACAGACGTTGAGCCTATTCTTACATCCCGGCACCTCTGTTAAATATCTGTGACCGACGCAAAGTTTGTGGTTTATGCAAATTCCTCCGAGAGCCCAGCACGGCGTAGATATCAGTGATCCTGCACACATGGGCAAATATTATGTAAACTATTCTAATTTATGTCGTCGCGCAAACAGAGGGAATGTCCTAATTTACACGTAGACCAAATTTCAGGCTTATCTATATATGAAATGGAAACAAGGAACCAACAAAATTCTAGCTAGGTGAATATATGCCTCATTTATTAAACATGATCAGCATGATTAATTAATTAATGAAAATTTATTATACATGTTTTACAATTTATTATATACTAGGCACTCGCCCTCGCTTCGCTTCGAGAAAAATAGTAAAAAAAAATTATATAGCCTATGTCACCCGGGGATAGTGCAGCTTCTCAACAGTGAAAGAATTTTTCAAATCGGTTCGGTAGTTTCGGAGCCTATTCAATGCAAACAATCAAAAGTTTCCTCTTTATAATATTAGTATAGATATAATACCTTACATGCATTCATTTTTTAGATTATATTTGAATAAAATACATAGGTCTTTTACACTGAGGAATAATATTACTATTAGATATTTTACTCCTTGGGTTGGAGTATCAATGCGTTACAGTAAGCAACAAGCCTCTTAAAGCGAATAGAAACTCGTGGTTTATTTGAAGTTGGTAATTGAAGCCATGTTTAATTATAGAAATCGATCCTTACGACGTTGTGGCAACGAAGAGAGGGCAGTATGGTAAGCGAGTAACTCTGCACGTAAATCTTCATAATCTTCATCCTTAGATAAATCCAAGTTTGCGTCATTCCTTAACAAAGATACGAGATTCCCTCCGTAGTCACTATCACTGCCAGAATCTCCGCTCCTATTTGCCGATGTTTGTATCCCCAAATATAAAAACAGCAGTAATAAATACTGCATCATTTCTCTGCTCGGGTTGTTCTTTCGCCAATAACAATGTGCCTTTGTTCAATTTACGAGCACTGCATTTTAGAGGATTTTTATTGATGTAAAAAACATAAATCTCGACGATAAGCTTGCTGTGCAGAATTTCCAATCTGAATAAATATGAATTCAGTTTCAGTGGCCGTAATTTATATGAAAAATATAGTGCCTAAGTAAGCAGTACGTGAAAGGTGAAGGTGTTTTACAAAACTACGAAATGAATTTACCGCTCTAACTAGCGTGAATCCAACCATTTCGAGTGGGAGTACGAATATTTTCATGCATATTTTTATGATATTCTGGGGTATATCAGAGTCATGTGAGTATTCTACTACAGGTGGAAATTCAACTATAACCATTAAATATCGGAGAAAAATATAAAATTACATTGCTCTAACATTATAGCTTTTACCCACTTCCTTGAAATAGAGTTCAATGTTAGAATGAAATAATAAAATAACATTGATAACATCCTCGATAACAACTATGAAACAAAAATAAAGAAAATCCGCTGATAGAGAAAAAAGTATAGATGGATGGAAAAGGATCGAACTATTTTCTAAAATCTTTTGTTCAATACATTTGTAGTTACTTGTGTAGATTAGATTATTTGCCCACACATTCATATACAGGCATCTATAATATATCATCTTTAATGCCTATGATAGAATACGAGAATGGTTAGATTTCGAAGTTATTTTGACCCGATACGTGATCCTCCTGAATTATTGAGTTACCTGTAGCGGAATCAGTCGGGCTCAATAGCGGATCGGACGTCACAACGTGGCGGTCGTAACAAACTCCATCGCGTAGGCTTTTGAAACATTCACATTCAAAGGGATACAAAGGGTTTTCCGCTGAATTCAAAGTATTATCGCGCATTTTCTATTCGTTTTTGCTTTTTCCTAACAGATCTAGAAGGACTACAAAGTATATCTTTTTCCGATGATTTTCGATGAAAAACATTTATGTGTTTATAGCGCTCCTATAACTAGAAGTTTTGTGGTGTAAGAAAATAATATACATATATGTATACACATTACAACTATTTTTAATGTTAATAGTCCAAAAATGATCAAGCGAACCGTCTGAGTGGTAATTGGTCTCCACCGTCTTCTATGCACATCAGTGCTACCAAAGCCAACATCGGTGTTTTTGCTGAAAGAAGACAAAAGAGAGAAGAAATGCAAGAAAATTAACATAATTACTTTAGTAAAACATCGAACAAAAGAACGTTATTTGACTGATGACTCGAGAACACTACTTGAAGTTACAATGAAGAAACATCTATTCCAACCAGTAATATTCACAAACACCTTATCTGCCACAGTTGTCCTCATTCCACAAACTAACCTAAATTTCTCATTTGTGCCGACGTGTAGTATTACCCCAGCTACTAAAACTAGCAGCGTGTCTGTCAGACCTTTCTGTAATTGAGCAGACGTGAAACACTGAGCCTGCCTTTTGTAGGTTGTAATATCTACACGTCAATGCTGAGCTCTTTGTGAAGCTTTATAATTATGGTAAATGATGCGAAATTTACAACGTCTGAAACTGATTTTTAGAATTTTTGTCTCTTTTCTGTACTTTTACTTTACTAACCACGGTTCTGTTGGTTCAAGAATAAAAAGATAATTATGTGACTTTAAACAGTGAATTCTGAACATTTTTGAAGCCTACTGAAGCATAGGTTTCCTTAAGTGAAATGAGGGCTGTTACTTATTTAATATAAAGAAAAGGTAGACACTAAAAGAAGAATAATTATTAATTCAATATAAATTCCCAGACTTTTGTAAGCTAATATTACAGAAAAAATAAAAAAATATACAAATTTTACCAACTGAAAAATGATAACCTCACTTAACACACTTGATACCTATTTATTTGTGCTGTACAAGCTGTCGACATCAAAACTATTCATAGACTATTTGCATCGCTACAAAATTCAGTGATTAATGATCTCCAAGACATCCATTCAGCCTACGACGTAAACAACAAAGTTTCACTTAAATCGCTTTTGCTGAAACGCCCCTAATTGCGCTGAGTCAATTTTGACAGCTGATTGTAGCGCAAACACAATTTAAATGGAAACAGAGTCGGAACAAGACAGGGAAATAAATTAAGAATCAACCCTCCGGATTAGTAAATCTTCTAACCTTTCCAATTTAAGCGCACGTGTAAAACATGGTCGTAGTTAAAGCTTATCTAATGTAATGAAAAAGTAATTCACTTTGGCGCGGCAGGCGAAAGTAGTCCTTAGGGGTGTCTCAATGGTTGATATCACGGCTTTATATAATATGAGCAGTGATACTCTAGCGGTTACAATGTTGTTCTCCCGAAACATTTCCTTCACTTGCTTCGGTGAAGAAAAACATCGTTTGGAAACCTGCACACCGGAGAGTTCTCCATAAAATTTTCAAAGATTTGTGAAGTCTACCAATCCGCACTTGGCCAGTGTGATAGACTATGGTCTGCACCCCTCACATTGTGAGAGGAGACCCCGAGCCCAGCAGTGTGACAATTATGGGTTGCAGCTATACAATTCGTGTTGTGTGAGAGTATTGCAAGGATCCGCAAAGGACTAACACAACAACAACGATCTGGATTAGTTTATGTTGACGTGTGAAAGAGCAATTTTGCTTAGCAAAATAAATATTTTCTTCCTTTTTTTTTCTATTTTAAAGTAAAATTTTGTATCAACTGCTAATACAGAGGTTTATATTTCGTATTAATAAAAATGAATTTTAGTATTTTTGGTAATCAGAAACCGTATAAACGGCTAAATAATTGATTTAGCAGTTTTTTTAAACATTCATAATAGTCCAAAGATGGTTCTTACGGAAATATTTTGAAGAGTGGAACACTAAATCAGGCAAACTATTAGAGATATTGAAATGCTGTTTTAGCAAATGTTATACGATGTGTTGTTTGGTATAATATCAATAAATACTGAAGGTTTGCAGTACTTGATGTTGAATACGAGATGCAAGAAATTTTCATCTCGCTATCTATCTATTTAACAACTGCTGCACACAGACCTCCTCTAATTGGCGCTCCTTCGACTGGTACTGGGCCCTCGAATCTGAAAGTCCTTAAATAACGTAGTTGGAAGACGTGATTATTTTGTAAACAAATGTACTCGTAAAATGATAATCCTTTGAGTAGCACGCCTAAGGTTTGTCAGAAGTGAATACTAGAATTCGAATAATAAAGTTCAAGATTTTTGTCTTAAGCAATCTTTGAAGGGGTAAAAATAAAATTCCTATGAATCTAGGAACCACTATTTTGATATTACTACGTCATAGTCTACTCGCATTAGCAGAAAACCTTTACAATTTGTTCCCGGCGAAACAGATAGGTAATGGCTAGCTACTCATATAACCTATTTAATTTCTTTGTACTTAATTCCTTATCCTTTAATGAGAAATAGAGTAGTCGCTGTTTAATAATTTATCAAAATGATTTCCAGCTACAAAGTCATTTCTCGCTATTATATTCTGGTATTAATTAATAGGGTAGCCAAGCGTCTTTCGTCGATAAATTCTGAATTCACAAAGGAGGTCTTTGAAATTAGAAATTTAAGAAGTGTTCATAATTGTTATTTCACCAAAAAGTAGAGATTATTCAATTTTATTAAAAAAATTGTAGCTTTTCCCCGGGCATACTTCTAAGAAATCTATAGGAATCATACCAGTTCAAATACAGACTATTTGTCTGTAGCGCCGTCTATCGGGATTATCAAGAACTATCGTCTCGACGCAAACAGATGTAATGTGATTCCGAAGTTATACGACCGACATAGCATTGGTACACGTACAAGTTGGTACGTCCACAAACGTTCTGTCTCGCAAAGTTGTCGAAACATCAAACTGTTCGATCAGGTTTCTATTGATAATAGAACTCTGGTTCAATTCGCCCTGGCCGTGACTGCTGTCGTTTCTGTTGTAATAGGTAAATTAACGATAAAAGTAACGTTTAAAAGATCTTTTAATTTATTTTGATGAGTCCAAAACAGTGACGTGTGAGGTTTATATTTTTCTGTTTCACTCGTAATTCACCAATTCACAATAAGCACCTTATGCACCAAAGGCACGCGGGCAGGATGGAGCATAGATGGAGTCTCTTACACTAAAACAAAATATAACTACGTAAATAAGTCAGTCTCCAATATCACTAAAAGTAGTGTTTGCAACGTTCCTCTAAAGTCTAAACTCTAAAGCTCTGAATTCTTAATCCTATTCTGAATTCTTAATTCGTGTCCCATAACTAGTCTTCCTGCAATCTGAGCACGTGAATCGTTTATGAACGGCTTAAACTAATATAAACTCGACTCCAGACGACTAGTGTTGTAGAATAAAAGCACTGGGATATTTTCACTCATTTATTCTTTTGTGATTAAATCGCCATTTCACAAAGGTGTCTCATTCAAGAGGAGAAGAAATGGCGAAAGAAACTCCTCTACACATCTTTTAAAATAAGGTATTTTACAATTAATTCTTTATTAAACTATTTTTGACTTAAACTATTTCTACAATTTAGAATGATTACAAGACACCCGTATTACTCGTTTCCCAGTCTAAGATAGAATGCTCTCCTGGGCCGCAGGGCCGCTCTCCAGACCGACCAACATCAATCCCTTGTTCATTGTTCTTTCTCACAGTAATATTTCACCCGAAACCCGAAACCAGCCAACTAAGGTGTGTTGACTGATGCCGGCGCCATGGAGTTCGGCGAATTACAAAAATAATGGCGTCTTTGTTCCTAGTATTAATCAAATAGTTTATTGTTAATTGTAAACCCTAACAATCGACCATCCTGACAACGTATGCGTCCCCGCATACGACACCAGGTGGTAACCCTAACAATCGGCATGTTGGTCGGTAATACACAAGTATTTAACAACTACTTCAATACTACAACTTGTCAAAACAATTATACTTACAGCAAGATTTCAAAATCATTAATTCAGTCTTTTTTTACATTATGATACTTATTGCTTTTATGTCTATATTCCAATACATTGTTTTTATATCGTCGTAACCAAACAAAAACAAAACATTATTATGTTCGAAATATGTAGTCAAGCTAAATAAAGAATTTTGCAAATTGTTTACAATTCAGGTACAGTAAATAATTGAAAACCAATAGACAATTTGACTAGACACCTGACTTCATTGACTAGGCAATTGTTTTTACTAGACAGTTAACAATATTTCGTAAGGTAGGTACTCAAATATAAATCTTTTATCATCACTGACCGACAGGCGGTGTGGAGCTTCCTAAGCAAACCTTCGCCACTAACCGACACAAACGGTGTGGAGCTTCTATGAAAAGTCTCTTCATCGAATTAGTACTTATATACATTTACTTCTTATCAATATGAAAAATTATTAAAATATAAAACTTAAATATTTGTGCCTATTGAAATTATTTTTAACATAAAACATAAAATCAATGTAAATGTCAACATCAATAACAATATCCTTCATCCTTTACAATACAATACAATACAATATTCTTTATTGTGCACACTAGAAGTACATAAAATATTACAATTTTAGTATTATTAGACACAATAGGCGGTCTTATCGCTTTTACTAATGATACTGAGGTATTAACTGTTGCATTATACTCGCCACGAACTAAGAAGCCATATTTGTCGTTTGTCATCGCAGTGACACTAGAGATGAACAAAAAAAATCGGTTCACGAAAGAACCAATTTTTGCAACAAATCGATTCAAAAATGTAAGACTTTCTAATCGATTCAATAATTAAATTGTAAATTCTAAAAACCGAAACATTTAGATATTCACAAATAACTGGAATGATACTGCCTCCATTGATCTAATTACTTACTTAGCATACCTATACGCTCAATAATTATGTATTTACGAATATAATAAAATATTTTTTTCTAAAATCTCACTGCTAATTCGTCCGCGCCTCATCCAGCGTATAAAATTTGGGTTTCGGTTGAATAATGAATATTTTAACCCTATTCTAATTATTTCAAATACCTGCAATTAGATATTATCGTAATAAACACTTTTGGTTATGTTCATAAAGAAGAGAAGAAATTAATTTGTTTAATTGTTAAACACAAAGAAAGAAATAAAATGAATTCATTTTTATTTTAAGTTTCGATTATAGTAATGTATCGATTATGATTGATTTTATAAGTGGTTTCAAGCCGACACATCACTTAACGTCAGTGTAGATTTTGGCATCTTCATATAACATTGATTCGACGGCTCATTGTTTTATTCAATTTTGCATAAATTATGATGTGATGGGATTTTTACTAGATGATTTATAAATAACGTCAATGAAAACGAATAGGGATTTTAAACAAATTTTGGCAAAATCTTTTGTTCCTAAGTATCCAACTGTTCATGTCAATTAAATGATTATTCCATTTTGCTCAAAGACGTCCGTACAAGGTTGGTTCATATTAATAAATGGCAGCTATCATTAATGGCTTCTTAGATAATTTTGAGTATAGTTGTTGTATGATATTAGTTTAGCATTCCAGCTGTTATACATTAAAGTTCGAACGATCGAGTCGACATTCAATCAGCAAATCACTAACTTTAACAGAGCACACTACTGGCCGATGGTATGCAGTAGGGCTACGTTGCTGGGCTTTGATGTATCAGCATGGACCATAAGCACCAAGTTCAATCATCAATACACCAACTCAACGAGTTGATACCACTGGCCACCATAAGACGATCGATTACTTATGGCATACGGCACTGTGTTATCTGCACTAGCATCCGACGTATCAAGAAAAGCACCGATTGATTCGGTACAATGCGTGACCGACGACATACTATTGCGAAACTTCGATTAATAATTTCCTTCACTGTCCAACATAAGACGATCGATTACTTATGTCGGAGCATTATCCACACTATCTGAACTGGCGCATCGATATATCGATTCGATGTACAATACTTGCTGATGGAAAAGAATGAAACATTAAGATTATACTAATATCATACAAATAAAAACTGAGTGACTACTGTTAAATATACTGAAGTAGGTTCCACTGTTGAATAAATTGTGTTCAATCATGTATTTTCATCGATCTCATTAATTTAACAATAAATTATATAAGTTACATTAAATAAAATCGAAACTGTTTAATGAACATAAGAAGCAAACCAGTAACAATAATTTACCTCTAGATCTCATAGAATAATTATTATAGTATGTGAATTTTTCACATAAGTTCTCAAAGAATTAATCGCTATCACAGAAAACATGTTCATCAATCATCATCCTATTCTTACTATATGATATAAATGTGAAGGTTTGTACGGACTTTTGTTAATCTTTCATACAGAACTTACAGAACGGATGTACTTATTATCCTGGAAAATGCAGGCAAAGCCGCGTGCACAGCGCTAGTGTACTTCTAAAGCAATTACATACGTCGTACGCATCCATGGTCTCATTCGATCAAAACAAAACTGACTCGTAATCTGAAAATTAATCAGAAATATCTCTATAGTTACATGTTAACAGTGCATGACACACAGGTATACAATGTGGTTACATCATGTTTATCTCAATTGACAAATAAGTATCTGGTTAAGTCGGTACACTTTCAAACTTTTCGAAGCGATTCTCTGAACACGATTTAATTGCTTTAACTATACAAAGTTGTCAACCTTTTGCTTTGCCCATCGCTGGCTTAACTGATCAACATTATTTTAATTTATTTAATATCTCATTAAAAATGTTTGTTAATTATAAATCTGCTAGTCCCTCCACACAAAGACGAGGGATTCTCTAAGATTAAAATTCTACTATTGTCCTGCTGTTAAAGTAGGCCTTAATTTAATATAAGCTTAACTCTTACTTGTGACTAACTCTAACTTGTAACTGTTATTTATTGTGTTGTTTAAAATGTTGATTGCACACACCAAAACAGAAATTTATAAAATTTACACTATTAATCGATAATCACAATACAACGGGCAGCCTTGTCGCTTACCTAAATCTATACATTGCTTTTATTTTAAGTAAATGAAACCCTTCTGCGGTCAAAACTCGAGTTTAACTGTACGCGGTACGTGTCAAATTCAACTCGAATTGAGGCTGATAATCAACTGATAATGAATTTAACTGTGCCAAACTTCACACTTCTCCGTCCACGTAATTGGGATTGATTACGACAAAAGGATAATATTATAGGTTTTTGAATGTTTCCCTTAATACTTTCAAACATCAATTTAAATTAATTTTTAGTAAGTGTCAACATTCCTATTTAATTGTCGTAAAGGATTTCCGTTCACGTATTAATATTAAAACTATAACTGATCAGCATTAACCCTCTGTGACTGACGTGGTAGTCCAGAATGTGAAATACTTATTTGAATTATCAAACTATTTCTGGTGTATTTATCAGTTCAATAAAGTTCATAATAATTACGAAATTATTTTATGGTATACTTTTTTTTGTGTATATTTTGTAGATATCAAAATAGGTCGTAAAATATATTTCATACCACTAGGTAATCACGGTAGCTAAGAGTGACTTAAACTTACTTTTATTTCAGTTGGATCACAGTTTAAGAATCTCGTTTAAACATTATTTTCTGGTATAGATGCTGGCTTTCCCGAAACGAATGACGGCGGATTTAAGTAGAGCAATAACTTAGTACGAAAATATTATTGTATTTGACCTTGAATCAAGCAGTAACATCGAATGGGTACGTGTCCGAGATTCATTATAATAATTTACAAAGAGTAATTTAACTCCTCTCTCAGAGTTGTCAATTTAGCCCTTTCGGGACTAGATCTAGCCCTTTTTAAGATTTTTCAGCCCTTCAAATAAAAAGGATAAATTCAGGTTTTCCACGAACCTTTTCATGCAATCGATCGAAAAAACCAATTTAGGTAGTGAAAGATATCGAAATAATGACCATAATCATACTTGTAGAGCGTCTTAAGACCTTTTTTTTTACGCTCACCTCTATTAATTAAACAATAGCCCCTATTTCCAATGTATTGGACGAATCTAGCCCTTTTTAAAACTCTGTTTAGCCCGAGAACTTGATACCGAGTTGGCAACTTTGCTCTCTATAAATGATCAAACAGAAAATAAGCAATCGGTGCTTGATAGGTATATCATATAGGTAAATAGATGACCACTTACTGCAAGCTTGTACGATAGGATAATCGTGCACAATTTTGCCACCACCAGTACCAACGCTATCATGAAAATATTTCCTCATTCAACCATCAAACATCGAACTTTATCAGCTTTATTACAAATTCCTACTATAAAAAGAGCAAATGTTGCTGAATTATTTCTTTCTATTTACCTACGAGTATAAGTCAGTTTATTGAGTTATAAAGAATTTAAAATAATTGTTCACCTTCTTTTCTGTTCTAAAATTCGTAGGAAAAACATATATAACTCTTTTTTATCTATTATTATTAAATTAACTAACCTACTAAGTACACGAGTCTCTCCGGAAACAACTACTAGAGTTTATATTTTTGTAGAGTCGGTACATACGTTCATTAAAATAAGTCTAAGTTATTTATATCCACTTACAAGCTTACATGTCACATAAACAAAATAAATTATTGCCCTATTATGTTCGATTCGAAAGTTTTGAATTTCGCTCGCAGTCACGCATTCAAACCACTTGACAAATAAATGCAGTGTTTAGAATTCCTGCATGCTCTTTTAGTGTAGTTTATAGTTAAGTTTAATATTTAAAACTAGTTGACCCGATGGACGTTGTTTTCTTTTGTTTTATTCTTCTTCAGTATGTACATAATTAACTATTATGATCATAAATAACATCGAACCAATGACAACAATCCAAAAACGCCAGTCACCTCATCTTAACACTATTTTATTAAAAGTCAATATATCAAGTCATTATTTGAAAAAAACAGCAGAATAATCGGCGTTGAAATTTCAAAATGGGTCATTTGACCCCTGTCCGTCTTTCTAGTGTTAAATGAGTTATTTTTTTAGTTTTACGTACGAAAATACAACAAAACGACGAAACCCTAATAGTCGTGCGTCTGTTCGTCTTTTCCTCTGCCGCAGCCAATTTGCTGCGAAACTACTGAGGCTAGAATTTAAAAAGAAATAATAATACTTTACTTAAATATTACAGGTAAACTCATATGAAGTGTATGGTCTTAAAAGAAAAGGTAATTTATCCCTCGATCGTAGATGATCAACGTGCGGAAACAACTCCACTCGAGTTTAACTCAAACTTTTGCGGTTTGCTCGTTAGTTTGTTAGCATGTATCTAAAATATTCTATGAGTCGAATCTGTCAAACTTAATTAGACTTATTTCATGTTATCCTAAGCAGATATACTCGTAATTTCAGATAATATTTTAGTTCTGGTTGCAATGCTCTTTTTTGTAATAAGCATGACGTCATACTAGACTCAGGCTTGGCTCCAGAAAAAGTAACTTTTTCACGATCAACAGCTCAGTCACTAATCTTTGCTTACATTCATTTAAAATGGAGAGAATTACATGACCTTGTTAATATTGTCCAGCGTAGATTTTGCAACTCTCAATATTAGTCCAATAGTCCGGTCAACTGCGTTCTGCGCTGATTGCTGATGCTCATTGTTCCTTGGCGTGTACGTCAGCTAGTTCTTCACGTTGAACTCAGTCTCTTCTGCATAACGAAATACTGGGACCAGAATTATCTCGCTCTTTAGTGACCTGGTCCCAGATCTGTCGATCTGCTTCGAACATTAGCTGGAACGTTTGCATTAAGAGGCAAACAGAAAAACAAATGGCATTAGTGATCTGATATATGTATGTACATAATTGTGAATGGTATGTTTCAAAATTAACGAACTTTCAAACAGAAATAAACAGGACTACGCAAGGAATGCCTTTAATATCTCTACTTTAAAAATAGTCATCTCCTTAAGTGAGGGCTTTTTTTCCAACTGACTCAATTGTCTAATAAACAAGCACTAAGTTTTACCTGTGTCGCAGGTGGCATGGACAACACATATAACACATCACAATAAGACCTTGCACTCGAGTAAAAATATTTATGTGTCACATAAATATCTGCCCCGGCCGGGAATCGAACCCGGGATCCATCACTTCGTAGGCAAGGTCGCTAACACAGAACATCTCTGTGGTCGCTACCAACAAGGCTACAGAATTAGATGTTAGTGTACATAAACGCTGTCCAATGATAAACATTCATTAAATAATTTTAATGTTTTGTTTAATAGTCTGTATTGTTTGTATCTGTGTTTGTAACAAAATAACAAAACTACTACAGACATTTTGATTTCATCTACAACTCGTATGATCATCACAATCTATACACAAATTCTTGTTTTTTTTATATATTTAAATATGTTAAAGTGGGCTTTACTTACGTCTTTCTTGGTTCTTGCACTTCTGAGATATAAACTCGACTCCAGACGACTAGTGTTGTAGAATAAAAGCACTGGGATATTTTCACTCATTTATTCTTTTGTGATTAAATCGCCATTTCACAAAGGTGTCTCATTCAAGAGGAGAAGAAATGGCGAAAGAAACTCCTCTACACATCTTTTAAAATAAGGTATTTTACAATTAATTCTTTATTAAACTATTTTTGACTTAAACTATTTCTACAATTTAGAATGATTACAAGACACCCGTATTACTCGTTTCCCAGTCTAAGATAGAATGCTCTCCTGGGCCGCAGGGCCGCTCTCCAGACCGACCAACATCAATCCCTTGTTCATTGTTCTTTCTCACAGTAATATTTCACCCGAAACCCGAAACCAGCCAACTAAGGTGTGTTGACTGATGCCGGCGCCATGGAGTTCGGCGAATTACAAAAATAATGGCGTCTTTGTTCCTAGTATTAATCAAATAGTTTATTGTTAATTGTAAACCCTAACACTAATTTGCGTGCATAATAAAATACTGTACAGTATACACGTTTTCTGATCCTGTGTTAAGTCAAAGACATTATCATGGGGATTATATGGGGTTGTTAATGGAATGGTATTATGAGGGACTCGTTTATCTTGTATGTTGCGTTTAAAAATATGTAATTGAGATATCATAGTTATTTTAGATACACATTTAAAACAGCAATTTTATTAGCTTAGTCATTTATGTATAGGAATTTTGGTTTTATTATTAACTTTAAGTTTTTTTCAGAAAATAGTGTCTATTTTAGTTTACTAGTTACAAATATATCAGTCGATACTACCTTAAAAATATGCATTTCGAAAAACTCAAATATGGCGCTTAGGTCATTTCGCCATACCATCACAGAAGTGAATATAATCAGCAAATCCCAACAAATACCGACATAAAGAGCGCTATTTTTGGCTAAAATACAAAACAATAAGGCATAAGGCATTTAAACGATATTTGCTAAGCCTTTAAACCTGCAAACAAAAGTTTAAAATTCTGATGAGAGCTTACATTTCTGGGTGGCGCGATACCACCGGTGCCCCCGTATACGCTGAGACAGCTCATGCAAAATGTATCCGACACATTACCCTGTTTTAGGATAAGCACACGTTTAAGCAAAAATATTTGTGTAAGCGAACTGCATGACTCCAGCTGCTACCAAATTAAGGTTATTAGGTAGGAAAGAGATCAAAATTCATAATTATACTCGAGAATAAAATTCATAAACTCGATAAAATATATATTTCTATGTCAGCAATTTCACAGCTAAATCAACAATCTGAGAAAATTTGTGAACAGATATTAACAATGATCTAACCCTAGGTCGATACATACATAGACCTTCTTTATGTATTTTTTTATTTAAAGCGCTACGCACGCATAAAGTTTCTGCGTTTTGGGTACCTGGACATCAAACAAAGCAAAGAACAAAATCATCCAGATCTACAATGGAATGGTTACCTTTGCGGTCATAATACCGTACCTATGTATGAATACGGTTGACGGTATGTATTAGAAATGAAAGCTAGAAAATTTCAGTTCAAGAAGACAAGAAAATTGACAGAAGCCAAGTGTAACAATAACATAGCAGTAGCAGTAGCAGTGCAATATTGCTAGGCATTTATGAAATTACATTGCTTGGTGCTATGGCATCCAGCCATAACTTATGGCAGTTTATGGCGTTTACTTAGTAACAGACACAATGGAACTAAGGGCAAGTAATAAAACTAGAAAGCGATAATAAAAATGGAAAACAATAAAATAAAACGGAAAATGTATGTAAATAGCAAGCGCGTTCGTGTCGTAATCATAAAATCCTCGGCACGAATTCCGTTCAGTTAGTAACTCGAATAGAAATTGGCGGATAACTTCTGTGCCGAATTGATTAATGTTTGACTCGTGATTACAATTTTTAATTAATGGATGAAGCGGACTGGCAGCGCTTCTGCCTGACGTGAAACTGAAATAGGCTGAGAAGCCATGGATGGTAACTCCTACACGCTACTCCCTTGAGATTCATTTTTCGAAAGGACAGTTACTGCCGCTAGCCTTTACAGCTTCACGCGGACAAGGGTAAACTTGGAAAAGCTTGAGATTTAGATAGATAGATAGATAACTCTTTATTGTTTGCACACCACAGAACAAAAAATAATAATAATACAAGGAGAACAGAATAAATAAGAAGTACAAAACAACAAGCGGCCTTATCGCTTCTTAGCGATTTCTTCCAGGCAACCTAATTAGAAGGAAACATAAGTAATGTAAATAAATTCAAGAGAGACTATAAAAGAGGAATAATGATATGAATATAAAACAAGTACCTACACAAAAAATATTAAAACTATAAAATAAGTAATCCATACGATATCAGTGAAAGGCAAAACCATTATTCTTCACCACAGTAATGATAGGTAGAGAGAGTAGGTGATAGAGATATTTAGTATTATTTTTACTAGCAATGAGCGTTTCCTTTATGTTGTGTGTAGGCACTTTTTGTATGCATTGTATTTGTAAACTATGTAAAGTTATGTATTTTTTTATTTTTAATAAAGTAAAAATACAAGGAATTCATATTTAGAAAGTTACTGTAAAGTGCAATATAAAGAATTAGTATTATTAAAATCAACAATAACAATAAGATTATGGAGTTAAGTTTCACACAGAAGCAATTACGACCGGTATATTATAGTGTAAATAGCTGAGCTGGTATAATAAGGGTTAACTCGTATTAAAATATAAATTGGAGTAAATTTTAACGAGTTATCCCTTTATTCAGCAGGCGGGGCTCATTCTAAACATTATGAGGCTCACTATGTCACTTGTAAAAGGGTGGCACGATTTGGTACTTACAGTTGTGTACTCACTCGTTCCACTTAATTCAATTTATTGGATGATTTGTCTTTTCCAAATTGGGGGATAAAACGGTAGAAGTCAAAAAAAATATTTGCAGGCGTTGATGTGTTCAAAGAATTAGCTGCGTGGGGCTGCACTTTGAGCAAAGCAAAGCCCCATAACTTTTTCATTTCGAAAGATATTTTGATGATAAGTTTATAGTATACCTAATGTTATTTTGTTCCAGTGGTAAGCACTCACTATAAGATAAAGTAAACAGTACAATACTTTTAACTTTTAGTGAGATAAACTTTAAGAAACCGTGGTCTAAATTTATATTGTAGAGTTCTGTGACAAAAAAACCATACTAAGAACCATGAGCATAGAAGAACATAAATATCTATGTCAATTGAAAACAAAGTGAAGAATTTATGTAAATTTTGACATCAATGAGATGCCTCTACTATAATAAACAAACTTTGAATGAATAAACATTCACACTCCTACCTAAGGGTTGTAAGACAGTGAAGTTATAGTCAGTGTTTCCTTTTGGCCATTACATTTGACCAATATTTACATAGCGATATGGCAGAGAGACTAATGTCTTAATAGTTAGTACGCACATCATTATTTTCTTTTCCATGATTATGGCCTTGGATTGTAGTACCTACGCATTAATGGCTTAACTGAAATCTGATACAACCTCAATCAAGTAGACCATTTAGGTCAAAGATATTGTAATTCCATTTCATTAAGCAGATTAAATAGTCTGTGAGTACGAGCATAAAATTTAAAAAACGGGGGGGGGGGCTGGAACAATGGCGGCCAAATGCTCCAAACGCGCCCACTCTAGGACAAAAGAAAATAAAAGTGGCGTGTGTGTATAAGTGCGTTACCCGCAACTTCGCACGCGGAAATTTTGCTTATCATATTCATCCAATATTTCACCCCTTGAGGGTTAAATTTTGAAAAATCCTTCCTTAGAATAGGCACGATTCTCGATCTAATTGGCAAGAAATAATAAATAGGTCTCTTTTCGTGACTTCAAAAGTAATTGACCGTAACTCTGACATGCAATAAGTCCACGTAGCTTAGGAGTTAACTACACAGCGAGACCCAAAACTTTTCTACGCACGTCTCGACTTAGACCTTAAGTGGTAAAGATCATTAACGTCCCTCAACTCTTATTGGTTTACGATATAGCACTTATTTTTGAGTGTGCGAACATCTCACAAAATGAAAAATAATGTAGATGGAGTCGCGAGAATAATAAAATGTACAATACAATACAATATTATTTATTGTGCTCACTAGAAGTACATATAATATTAAAATGTAATTCTAATACAACAATTTTTATTTAAAGAACGGTTTTATTTTGCAGGTATACGAAATACTTATCTAGAATTTTGGTACACAAACAAAACAAAAAGAATTTTCCAAATTTGAATAGCTTCCTTAAGCTGAACGCACATAATTTCCGCACCGTAAGCGCCGATCGCACCGTACGTTAGCCTCGCACATTAGTGCTCGCAGTTTGAGGAACGCTACTGTGAATTTAAATAATAGACATAAACATGAAGGCAACATCTCCTCACAGGATTTGTTTACTATGAAAAGTACAGAAATCGTATAAAATCATGTAACATTAATTGTAAGTAGGGATAATATGTTAAATGCGGTAGGTAGGCTTAAGCCTGCCGAGATTACTCTACCCTTACGGCGTTTGTCCACCGCGCGGTCACCGGGCCGTGAACGAAAAAATATTTTATTTCGGACCGATTTCAAGATGACGGTAACGGCGATCGTTTCTCCACCACCACCGATCTCGTCGCGAATAATGTTTTATTGACGTGACGTGGACGGTTATGTGACAGCGGCCGTGAAAAAATGGCGAACATGTTTCCATTTCCGTCACATCGGCACGTAAATCGGCAGCCGGGATGACGGCGTTCGGGTGACGGGCGTGCGGTGGACAGGCGGACTTACCTTACCGTAACGAGAATAATTTCGAATAATATAGACTCAGCATTTTTAATTTATAGAATATATTGACCAAAGGAGAATGCCCATTTATTATGGAGAAATGTACTGACTTTAACATTTTTGTGCCTAGATAAAAATACCTTTATTTGATAATGGTATCTTAATAAATTACACATACTAACTTTAGTCAATGTTAATATTAGGAAATACGAGATTTTCAATAAAATTAGTTCGGATTTAGGTTATAGTAAACTCACAGTAATATGGATTCTATGCAGGCGTATTAAAGTCGACTGCGTATGTAATGTCGATCTTTTAAGTTTCAAATTCAATTGACAGTCCCCTAACACCATGTAGTTTGTAATGTATTATAATCACAGATCACTATTACCCCTGGCTGATTATAATAATTTTCTAATTCATTTGACAGTCCCCTTACGTCAACTAGTTGTATCATAATTATAATCGAATCAATGCAACCTATTGGCCCGAAGGATCTTAAAAGATTCCTGATTGGCCCTTATCCAAACATAAATGGCCCAATGGTTTTCTTTTGTAAAACGGAAGTAAAGTTACGTATTAATTTCAGAAAACTATTCCCAATAAGGATTTTTTAGGAAATAGGGTAAAATACTTGAAATATTTTAATTAAATTTTGTGTCCAAAAATCATTGTGACACAATTATTTTTTTAAGAGTACTGGCTATGGGCCTTCTCCTTTAATGTAATTTCAAGGTTTACGTAAATGAAGTCGTGCTTTCTGCTAAATGTATACAAACAATGCTTTCCGTGGTTTTATAACCATAACATCGACTCAAGTATCTACTATCTCTGAAATAAACTCTTGTACGAAAATCCAATTCATACGACGAACTCGTAGACATAAACTCAAATATTTTTTTAATCAAATCGTATCTTCTGAATCTACCACGTAGGTATACTCGTAGGTACTTACAGTTCATTTTGATTCATTCTCCGCTATCATTTTAGTGACTATTGTAATTTATAGCTGCGAATATTTACTAGCAACCAATCTGAATAATTGACTTAGTGATAATCTAGTGGCTTAACCGTCTCTCGCGAGGGTCCGAAATCCGAATCCTGCATAGACCTCTAATATTTCAAAGTTATAGAGTAGTTGCTGAGTACTGTACCCCTCAGTTAAATCATTACGTCTCATCTCTTATAAGCAAACGTTATGATTTAACTGAGGTAGCTATTCTTTACCCACCAAGCTGATTAATAGGTGAGGCCGTCAAAAATGCTCATTTTGATGAATGACAGTGTCCTTCCACTTAAAAAAAGTGTTAGGAGATTTGAAGCTACTTATTATTTACTTTTGCTTTAATATTTTAATTGCAGCTCTTGATAAGAAACTTGATAATACATTATAACACCCTAAATTGAGAGTATTTTAAAAAGTATTTTACTTTTATTTTAATTTTTCTTATATTTTGAACCCGGGAACCATCGCTACGCAGCTATGAGTAGTGACTCATAGTTGGCAGTGGCCAACTGGAGCCCAGAGTCGCCAATGTTTACTCAATGAGACCCGTGTATATCTTCCTTATAAATAAAACAAAACTTTGTGTTACTTTCTTTCTACTTAAATACAGTACAAACGGATGTAGAAAATAAAAGTAAACAATAACAAGCCGAAGAAACAATATTCATTGCTATCACTCGCGACTCATAAAATAATACAGGACGATTCCTTTTTACACACAATCCGAACCCCACAGCTCGTTATCAGACATACTACAAGAACGGTTTTCAAAATTAATAATATTGTCTTGATCAATGACAAATCAAAGAACATAATTCATTGCCGCGACTCGTAAAGTAAACTACAATATTATAATAACAATATAATTTTGTAGATGATCTTCAACTCGTTAACAGACACCACAGGGTTGTCAGGCTCAAATATTGATATAAGAGGGTAGTCTATGAATATTGCAGTGATCATGATAAATCAAAGAAAAATATTCGTTGGCGCGACTCGTATAATAATATTCCTATACATATCTTTGAAGATGATCCACAACTCGTTAGCAGACACCACAGGGTTGCCTTGCCTGGCTCAAATATTGATATGAGTAGAGAGTCTATGAAGATTGTGGTGATAAATCAAAGAAACAATATAATAACTAGTACCAAAGAAACATAATAATAGTCGTTGCCACGACTCGTAAAATAACATTTTCATAAATTCATTTATTTGTAGACAACCCGCACCTCGTTAGCAGACACCACAGGGTTGTCTGTTTTCAATACTGATCTCAGGGGGGGTAGTTTAAAAAAATTGTATTGATCATTGTAAAATAAATACTTATTTATTGTTATCCTTCTTAAAACGCTATTCCCTCAAATTCAAATGTGTACCTATTTGGTTAGACATTGCACAAATGCGAGTAGTTATGCTTGTCAGATTCAAACTTTGATTTATAGACGGAATGCGCGATGAACGTTGAATATTTATTCGACATTTAGATTGGAAAAGAGATGTTGCACTTTCGGTTTCCTCTGTTCAGAACTTTGTGAATTTTTAAAAAATATCCCCAGCTAGGCAATATGGTACAAAATATTTTTTTTACAATTATTTATTTAATACATTTGCCGATAGCCAAACCTTAGAATGCATTTTAGTTGTAACTATGTATTATCTATATTGTTATTAACTACATGATGCAAAACTCTGTGCCTCTTTTTACGACAATTACGCGAACGGTAGGAATATGAAATTTGATTCAGTTAAAGTTTACATGGAAAAGGAGTGAGAAAGCTTATATTTTTTAAAACATCCATTCAGCCTTCCAAACAGCAGTCAGCGCATTTTTTAAAAGATGTAATGACAGGGGAAAGTGTCATGCACTCTGATACAGCACCAGATGCTGGCGTGGAAGACCATTACCATTACTGCGCGAAGAACAGCGCCCAGTAGACATGGCACCCTGCTACGTGTTTGGTGGAGTGTCTGAGGATTTTAATCGTATGCTTGTGAGTGTTGTAACATAGGAATCTGTATTAAATGTTGTAAGGCGAATGAATTTTATTCTGAATGTCCACATCTCCCTGTATTAAAGAAAGAACACAATAATAATGCTATAGATCTTTTTAAGAGTCCCGTTATATTGATAAGCGCTCTTGTTTTGCTTCTAACCTATGTCTCAGTACCCACAATATAAAAAAACGTGTGTACATAAGTATATGTACGCACGTAAGAATTTATACTTAGCTCTTACTTTTAAGTACCTCTCGTTCACACCTATGATCTGCGCTAGCAATCCAAAACAACTCTTAAGAAAGCTGTGCGCCTAGTATCACGCACCTTCATCATGTCGCTTTTTGGCGGTTACATCGAAAAAAATTTACTATCATACATTTTTACAAACACTCCATATGAAGTATAACTTTAAAAATAATTGGATGAGATTCATCAAATTGACGTAGTATATTTTTTCTACAATTAGTGGGAAAGCTTTCAGCCAAGAAAAGTACTACAAAATGATAAAGCAATATGTAAAGTATATAGAACTAAAAGTAATAAGGAAAAGGAGATAGAAGGAAGGAAACAAAGAAGAAAATAACAAGGAATAGAAGACGATAAGACCTAACAAGTAAATACTACAATTTTCTTTTTTTATTTTCTTCTCATTGAGTCCAAGTGAAGGACAACTAAAAGTGTACAACCCTAACTATGGCGAGTATCATTTATCTTGCACAAAGCTCCGCATTCAGCTGTCAAATTTAATACTCAGCCATCGAGTTAAGTAAAAATACAATTCAGAGGGACCAGCGGTTTATTATTATTGTTCACCCGCAACAATATGTTTCTTGTTTAAATGATGTAAATAATTGAGATACAAGTCATGATGCTCTTTTGTTAGAATTATGGTCATTAAATTACTTGTGTAACTTGTCCACGGATTTCAACATTATTATAAACTGGTAACTGGTTTCAACATTATTATAAGAAATAAGAAAGAAATGAAATTTTCTTATTTCATTGAAACATACAACGCAATACATAAAAATTTAAATATAGCCCTAGGCCTCATACTAGGACTCCCTGTATTGTTTTTAGTCTGTCTGTCAGTTTGTCAATCAATTGTTAACCTTAACCCCAAGATATTTTATTCAATTTGTCTCTTCCATCTCTGGACATGTGCATGTAGCATTATTCTTATTTCCGCATGTGTAGCTTGATTTTGAATGGTTGAGTAGGACGAGTCTTGTAACTTACTCAAGGTTGAAGATTAGGTTTATGACACTTCACAAGGTGTAGTTCCCTTAAAATTCTTCATGTAAATAAATTCTTCATTATATTTCTTTCTTCTTACTTTTTTCTTTCTTAAACTGAAGATTCTCAAAGACTCGTTCTTACTCTTATATAGTTTGTGCACAATCAAATGATGTGATTGTTTTGCAATTATAACTTCAATGTCTAAGTTTTCAGAATTCAGAACCTTATTTATACCTTTTATTATGAAAAGAGCCGGCAAACAACCTGACGATCTACGGAAACTTCCTATGCTGGTAAAGGTTAATTTAATCTTGAAAGTATTTTTAGTTTCCCATTAGTATTACGGATGTCGGGCCGGACACCACTTACCATCAGGTCACCCTTTATTTGTCGGCTATTGATAGAAAAATTCTTTAGTTATTTTATCTACTTTGTGGAGTACCAAGTAGATAAAATAAAGCAACGCAACATATACATATAACACACAAATAAAGGCAACAAAGACTATAGAAAAGTATTTATAAAACTATAAACTTCTTTGCACCATTTCTAGTTACCAACAAGTTTTCACATCAATAAACTTTTAACGGCATAAGGGAATTTACACCGAGAATATTCCAGTAAAATATTTATTGAACCAGACTTTCCTGAGATTGCAATACTTATGGTCTTAGAAAGCAAAGCAAAAGCAAAGCAACAACCCATAATTGTCCCACTGCTGGGCTCGGGGTCTCCTCTCACAATGTGAGGGGTACAGGTCATAGTCTACCACGCTGGCCAAGTGCGGATTGGTAGACTTCACACACCTTTGAGAACATTATGGAGAACTCTCAGGTGTGCAGGTTTCCTCAGGATGTTTTCCTTCACCGAATGGTCTTAGAACTGTTTGTTAATGTTAAAAAAACTACGGTATTATTGTACTGCATGGATTATTAATATTATGCTTATATCAAAGATAATGCATATTATTATGTTAAATACTCATAACATCCTGTTTATTAGAGCACTTTGCAAGCCCCAGACGTCGTATGTGTACGCTAGGAGTAATAAAGCGAATTTTACGATCAGACTTTTGAATTAAGAAGGGGAGAGTTGTCTGGATAATGTGCTCGAGTGTCGTAGTAAGTCTTATCAAGCGTCGGTTGAAAGTTCCCAAAGTTTCGGCTCAATTTGACCCCGGGTTGCTAATAAGGGGAATTTCTGTATGTATTCGGCGTCCTCATTTAGGAGATTCGTTAAGTTAGACGATCGATAGTCGTGTGTGGTGTGCGGCGTATGGAATCTGTATGCATGACGCGTGCCCACGTCTCGGCTCGCGAGGCGTCGGAGCGTGGTGATTGTGTTACCTGCCTGCACTCGCTTAAATTAATAATGGCCGTCCGATACCACAGAGTGGACGGTGTAATGCCGACTGGCATTTTCATGCAAAGCACTGAACTTTCCGCTTTCAAATTGTGTTACATATGCGTCATACGACCCACTTGTAGTCTATTGATAAACCTGACGGGAGTTATTTTAGGGTTTGTCTGCGTATTGTTAATATTTTATTGTGTAGGTAATATTTTAACGATTGTATTGTTTTACGTAAAATATATGTTTATTTTATTGAAAACAATAACTTTCAGTCTGTATTCAAAAATTGTACATAAATTATTTACACAAACCTGAAAATATTGTATGTAATTCATTTAATAACGTGTTTTATTAATTATTTACTAATTCTATTCATATATCGGTCGATCTTCTTGTTGTTATTATTATAATTATAATTAATATTTATTGTGGTCAAGCTTACCGCGATACTAACAGAAGCTTTCACAATATTCACTGACTTCATAACATAAGTTTTATTATAAGTTCTATCTCCTATTTTGCGATAACAGATTAATTTTCCGATATAAAAATTATTCTAGTTGTTGACTTATATAGCACGCCGAAAATAAGTTTTCGCATGATGTAATGAAAGATAGAGAAAAGATCAATAGTCATTGTGTGTTGACGTCCAATGGGTTGTGAATTTGTGTCGGTATATGGTTTATTTTCTTCCTAATTTAGAAAAAATTGGAATTAATCGTTTTTGAAATGCCTCGGAAAAATAAAGTTAACTAGGTACTAACGTGAGTTTCTTATTCAAACTTTTAAATACTCGTAGTAGTTCTTTAACCTAACTTCACCAATTAAGCCACTACCCAGAGCTCATTTCAATAGGATTGTTTAGACTGGTAAAACAACTGGACTAACAACCAAATTATATCGTCAAAGTTCTGACTGATACTGTTGGAATAACTCTGAATAAGCTTAACTATTGTTATCAAATAGGTCGCTACGGACTTTTGGAAAATTCTACAAGTATCTACGAGACTACGCTGGTTGATCGGCCTGTGAATATTTCTAGCATACGTTGTACAGTTTAACTTGCACAGGTTGTGCAAATGTGCAGTGGATTGCTAAATCAATGCTCTTGGTGAAAACTTATTAGCGATGCTAAACCATCGGCGGTGCAACTCTCCGGGGTACCGTAGCGTATATCACATAACCGTACTAGTGCACATAGGGTTCTCTATCCTTGTGAGCTAGAACCAATTTAGTAGGAGATCCGGTCTCTTCTTGGCCGGCGGTCATCTATACTATATTAACTATAAAGAGGAAAAAGTTGATTGTTTGTTTGCATTGAATAGGCTCCGAAACAACTGAACCGATTTGAAAAATTCTTTCACTGTTGGGAAGATACACTATCCCCGGGTGACATAATAAAAAAATATATAATATAGCCTATATTATATTTATATTTTACTATTTTTCCCGAAGCGAAGCGAGGGCGATTTCCTAGTCTCTTATAATCACGTCACCTATAATTTACTGTACAAATTAAATGCGACAAAACAAGGTATCGGATATCATATTTACCCCTATAGTAACCAAGCATCGTCTCTTGTGGTTAGGTTTCGTATCATGCTGCGTCTGCAAGCACTTCAAAGTGGACATCTAATCACAGATTCACTTTGATATGTACTTTATAATTTATGCATAAGACTATCTCGAAACTACTATCTACTATCCTAAGCCGATTCTCCTACTTGTCATGCATATTAAGTATTAGAGAATCAGTAATCTCTTCGTATGCAATCGAATAAAAAATTACTAATGTATAATTAACTTTCACAAATGGTATGGTACATTTCATTATGAAATAAATTATTTGGCCTAGCGGGAAAATTGTGATTGTGAGTATCATTACATTATTCAGAGACGAGTTGATGTCGAAATCAGAACTTGGATTTTTTCTACGATAAATTATATTAGGAAATAAGTGAACATAGCATTATAACATTCACACTCGATCCACACCAGATATCGAAATTCAAAATTCATAATTCAAAATAATTTATTCATACTATAGGTAGGTATGCCTCCGGTCTGTTAGGACTGATTCCTATATTGTACTGATATCATAATGAACAAATATCAAAATCACCTTTTCCCAAAATGACTGATTTTCTAAATGTCTTTGTTCCAGAATGCCGGAAATAAAACTGTCAAATTCATGTACAGTCAGTAACACTTTATTTTTAAATGTATCACGGATACGGGCACGTTATTTTTTGGCTTTTTGGAAATTGGAGTTTATCTTATGAAATTTGCCAGCCTATAAGCAAGCAGTATTAACTTGTCTTTATTTTTTTACAAAAACATACGTAAACAACTTGCCTTCGTAAAATACAAGAAAATATTTTCCTTTCCTTTTGTTAAAAAACTGCTTACATTTATTTGTAACTAAACAAGAAGCAATTTCGCAACATGCTGTCATGTAACTGGTGTTATGTATTGGGCAAACACGAGCTTAATATGATGGAATGGTAGACGAGAGGCGTTCTACACGAATCGATCATACGCTACGTTGAATAGGGGAAGTAAGCCCAAGACGGGTACCCAGCCTAAAAAGAGTAGGCAATGCGACATCGTCAGATTGAACGCTGGACTCGCTGCGAACAGTGCAACAGTCGCTCCGCATCCCGCTCCATCTGAGGCAGTCACTAAAAAACGAAGCTAGTAGAAACACGTGCGCAGTGACCAAAAATATTTTTTCGTCTGTTTCGATAAAAAATTGCTAGGTAAATTCAGATTGATTTTTGCTTTGGCTTAAATGTCTGTCTAATAGTGTTGATTCAGTATCAAAATAAACTTATTCAAGTATATTTTCATACTCAACACACGGATTTAGAGTTAATATTTGAAGGTTATTTTTCGAATAATGCAAACTTCTAGCTAAAAGGCAAAATGGGTAGGGCAAAATGAGTACCTACTCGTTTTGCCCCTTTTTTACGTGGGGAAATCCTCATGGATGCCATGAATACTGTTGGCTATGCCGGACTCCTACCGGCTAAAACCACCACGGGTGTACTCCTCTACACCATCGGTCAGGATCACGGGTACGCTCTCGCATTCTTCCGCGAGCCTGACAGCGCTGGTCCTTTTTGAGATCCCTTTCTCAGCATGGATCTGGAGTTTAACCATCCCTTTTTCACTACAAGGCACACGGCTCATACACCACGCGCACCTTCTCGAGGCTTTATTTTACTGACGGCTGACACCGTGTCCACCGTCAAGACATCAATTCATGGAGGACGGAGAAGGGCCTAGTAGGCCCTCTTCCGACGTCCTACTCTCCGGCTGCAGATTTGGAGGTTAGATGATATCTCCCTCTCCCTCTCCGCAGCTTCTTTCTGCGACATAACCTCCTCGCAGAAGGAAAGTCCCACATCCCAAGACCTCTCAGTTCTGACCATTGCTCTTATTATGGTCGAAAGCGAGAGATCGTCCCCCATTTCTGCGACGAGTTCACGGCGCTCATGCGCCCATGCTGGGCACACTAACAATGTGTGTTGCGCCGTATCCTTGACGCAGCTGCAATGGTGGCACCTGGTGGTCGGTTCCCTTCCAGCTATAGGTCACAAGTACTTTCCGAAACAACCATGTTCGGTGAGCACCTGTATGAGCCGGAAGGTAAACAACCCATGCCGCCTGTCCAACCAATGCTCCAGGATCGGACGGACAGCCTCGACAGTCCAGCATCCGGCTCTGAGTTCAGCCAGATGCTTTTTCCACCTTTTAGTCACCGACTGTTGAGCGTGGAACTTCCACTCTTCCATTTCTCTTGGCGAGGGTACAATACACCGGGCCCGGATCTGATTGCCAATCATATAACGAAGCTTGAGCATCCCGCCAAGACGCACGCTGCCTCGAAGGAGATGGTGCGGTATCCTCGAACGACTCCGATAGCCATCACCCTCTGAGGTTTTCTTAAAAGGGCCATGGTTCTATCAGTCAGCTCTTCTTCCCATACGGGAGCTCCGTATAAGGCCATAGACCGCAACACTCCTAAATAGAGGCGTTTGCTACTTTCTTTAGCCTCCCCGAGGTGTGAATAGAAAAGAATAAAAATAGAAGCAAATAGAAGAAGTACATTTAAGTTGCTTATTTTTAGACTGATTATGATGTAGGTAACTAAGAAATGTTCGAGAGATTTATGTTACTTTTAAAACATTTTGAGTAAGTCAATTTTGTTAAAGTCCTGAACAATTTGAATACTGTGATTAATTTTTTTGCAAATATTTATTGTTCTAGTTAATATAAACACATAATCTTTCAATTCTGCTAGCTTCTTTCAATTTCTTACCCATCTTAGGCCGGCCTTCCGTTTTGCCCGAGGCCAGTACCCATTTTAGGCCCCCCCTACGGGCAAAATGAGTTTTTCGAAGGTTTATGTTATTTGCTCATAATAATTTTGCTGGTGTAGTTTTAAGTAATATGACTTAATTTTATCAAACTATACTAAACTCCCTTACACGCATCAACTTAAGTCTTTACAAATTATGTTATTAACATGCTCAAACTTTAATTTTGCCTTAAGGTACCCTTCTTGGGCTTACTTCCCCTATCGGTGCGCGAGTTCCTGGAAGTTGATTATTTGTTAGCGTTTCATATAGCTTTGTTATCAAAGCATCATTAGGTACTAAGTCCTGTTATGTGACTGAGTACTATAAGATGCATCTATAGAGCCTATGTGGCCTATGGGGAAACCAAAGTGAGGGAAATATATGCTTCTGCATGGATATCTCCTCTAGGATGGACTCCTAGAGCATAATCCACCACGCTAGAGTAGTATTCTCCTACGGTTAAGATTACACGACGCTTAATTTTTCAACGCAAATGACTTACAGAATGTCTTTCTCAAGCCTCGGCGCAGTATAATATGCTTAAAATAATATTTCATAATGATATCTATTAATACACATACTCATTATGAAGTCAATGCAAATTAATGTTTGCTTTTACACTGAATTTGAATAATTAAATCTATTTAACGCCTGTTCTGTTAACATGTATTATGTTACATTGTCTACTCGCAATGACGCGAAATTACACCAGCGTTTAATTTTAGCTCAGCTATAGTTATAAATTAGAACTGAAGTAATAATACACGTGCTCTAATAGAAATGTCAGTTAGAACAAACATGGGAAAAGGATAATTTTGTGGAAACCTATTTAAATGAATACTTTATAATATTATACAGATAATTATGGAGAGTTGGATTGAGCTGCTTTACGTGTTACATATTTTGAGTGACGTTTGTAATTTACTACTGCCTTAGTTGTTTTGTCAATATGTCTACCAATCCGCAATTGGCCAGCGTGGTAGACCTATATACCCCTCACATTGTGAGAGAAGACCCCGAGCCCAGCAGTGGGACAATTATGGATTGTTGCTTTGCTTTTAGTGTTTTTTGAAACACAACCAAACAAAATGGTAATTTATTGGTTACATAAACGCAAAAACAATTTAGCACAAAAATAAATTTACATCTGTGAGATTTATATTGGAGTAACCTACTTTCAGACCACGAACGACGAATAAATATTATTTCTCCATTATAATTTTGTAATATAAATATAATTTGTAATCTGATCTTGTAAACTCTGGACGTAGATAAATAATATTTAAACCTATCTATTTTTTAATTACCTCCATCCATCCATCCATCAGCCTTTGGAGGTCCACTGCTGGACATAGGCCTCCCCTAATTTGCGCCACTCTGACCGGTCCTGAGCCTTCTGTATCCAGCGGATACCCGCTGTCTTCTTAAGGTCGTCAGTCCACCTGGTCGGGGGGCGTCCTATGCTCCTTTTTCCGAGACGTGGGCGCCATTCAAGGACCTTTCTTCCCCAACGGTTATCGGTCCTTCGCACTATGTGGCCAGCCCATTGCCACTTCAGCCGGCTAATTCTTTGAGCTATGTCGGTTACCCTTGTTCGTCTACGGATCTCCTCGTTTCTGATTCGATCACGTAGAGAAATACCGAGCATAGCCCTCTCCATAGCCCGCTGCGCTACTCTGAGTTTGTGGATTAGGCCAATAGTAAAGCACCACGTCTCGGATCCGTATGTCATCACTGGCAACACACACTGCTCGAACACCTTCGACTTCAGGCACTGAGGTAGTGTTTTGGACGACAAGATATGACGCAGTTTCCCGAACGCAGCCCATCCGAGTTGGATTCTACGAGTGACTTCTTTCTCAAAGTTGGACTTACCCATCTGGATCACCTGTCCCAGGTAATTGTATTCGTCTACAACTTCGAGAGCAGCGCCGTCAACAACAGCCGGTACGGGTGTGACATGGACATTCGACATGATTTTCGTCTTGTCCATGTTCATCTTAAGACCCACCCGTTGTGAGGCGCTGTTCAAGTCCCCGAGCATTGTACCAAGTTCTTCCAGGGAACTCGCCAGGATGACTATATCATCGGCATATCGCAGGTGTGTGATGTATTCGCCATTGATGTTAATGCCACGTCTTTCCCACTCCATCAGCTTGAACACGTCTTCCAACGCAGCGGTGAACAGTTTTGGGGATATGACATCCCCTTGTCTGACACCTCTCTGCAGTTGGATGGGGTTCGTTGCCGTGTCGTGTAGTCTGACGGACATGGTGGCAGATGAGTACAAACATTTCAACACCTCGATATACCGGTAGTCGATCCGGCACCGCTGGAGAGAATTTAGTACCGCCCAGGTCTCGATAGAATCAAAGGCTTTCTCATAGTCCACATAGGCAACACACAACGGCAAATTATATTCCTCGGTCTTTTGTATAATCTGCCGCAGTGTGTGTATATGGTCTATGGTGCTGTAGCCTTTTCGAAATCCTGCTTGTTCGGGAGGCTGGAAGTCGTCAAGCCTGCGTGCAATGCGATTTGTGAGGACCCTCGAAAACAGCTTATAAACGTGGCTCAGAAGTGCAATGGGCCTGTAGTTCTTCAGAAGGGTTTTATCGCCCTTCTTGAAGAACAGCGTCACCACACTTCTGCCCCACGCTTCCGGGGTAGTTCCAGTATTAATGACGGAATCGAACAGTTTTTGGAGCGCCACTAGAAGGGGTTTCCCTCCCGCTCTTAGAAGCTCGGTTGTGATTCCGTCATCTCCCGGTGCCTTGTTGTTTTTAAGCTGTTTGAGAGCCTCTCTAATCTCATACAGGCTGACGTCCGGGATATCCTCTGTGTAGTGTCGTGTCAGTTTAGCTCGCTTGTCACTCTCATCGCGAGGAGGTGGAGCTTGAGAGGAGGTATACAACCGACCGTAGAATCTCTCAGTTTCTCTCAGAACTTCGGGTTTCGACGAAACCATGGTGCCAGACTCGGTCTTCAACCTCGTAAGCAGACTTTGCCCAATAGACAGATCCCTGGCGAACACTTTTGAGCCCCGGTTTTGCTCAATAGTGTTTTTTACACGATTTGCGTTGTGTTTACGCAAATCGCGTCGCCTGCACTTGGAGATCTGTTCATTGAGCCGTCGGTATTCCCTCATAGAGGTTGGAGATTGCACACATAGTTCTCGTCGATCCCTCATAAGACCGAGAGTTTGTTCTGAGAGAACCTGAGATCTACCACTAGGGTGGGTCTTGTAATACTTCGACCCTACCTCGTGGACAGTTGTTACCATCCTGGTGTTATACTCGTCCACTGACGTGCACGATTCTAGGCACGCAAAACGGTTTTGCAGCTCAAGTTGAAAGTTTTCGGATCCCTGGATTTGGATAGGTGTTGGGCGAAGCGTAGACTTCATCAGACGTGACCGTTCCAGCTTCAGGTCGATATTTAATGTGCCTCTTACAAGTCGGTGATCGCTTCCGGTTTTAAACCTGCTGATCACAGAGACATCATTAAATATATGCCGTTTGTCTGCCAGAATGAAGTCTATCTCGCTTTTCGTGGAACCATCAGGACTTATCCAAGTCCACTTGCGTTGCGGCTTCTTTCTGAAGAAGGAGTTCATCATGAAGAGACCTTCCTTCTCCAAGAAGTTAGCCAGCAAGTGTCCTCGGTGGTTCCGTCGTCCAATTCCGTAGGGACCCACTTTCATCTCGGCGCCGCTTTGCGTGCCCAGTCTCGCGTTGAAGTCCCCCATTACAACATTGAAATGAGCTTTAGAGGTATGTATGGCTCTGCTTATGTCCTCATACATAACCTCAACCTCATCGTCAGGATGTGTCGAAGTCGGCGCATATACCTGTACAACCTTCAACGAATACCGTTTGGATATTCTGAGTGTAAGGTACGCTACCCTGGACGACACGCTCCCGACTTGCACAATGCTGTTGACGAGGGACTTGTGAACGAGAAACCCGACACCACCTTGGGACTGATGTTCGCCCTCCCGGTGATAGAACAAGTTTCCGGATTTGAGTATTATCGTGTCCTCCCCCTGTCTTCGGACTTCAGATAAACCCACAATACTCCAGTTTAACTTGTCTATCTCTTCTTCCAGCTCGTTTACCTTGTCGTCGGTCCTCAGTGTCCTGGTGTTGTATGTTGCCAGGTGCAGAAGTCGTTTTTTAGATTGGTAGCCCGATCTCTGCCGGCGATTCTTAGCACCCCCTGCCCCGCCGTTACCATAGCCGCTACCGTAACTAGGAATAGCGGGGCTGCCGGGGACTGGGGGCCGAGGCTTAGTTGTGGCTATCATTGGGGGGTTGTAGCCAGTAGTCACCACGCTTGGCCAGTGCGTGTTGGTGACCGCAGTAGATGTTTTTAGTCCGCAGGGAGACGCTGCTGCCCGTCTCCTGGAGTATCCTATTAGTCGCCTTTTACGACATCCCAGGAAGAAGTAGGAGTGGTGCTATTCTACAAAGTGGACCCGGCACCACACGGGGAACATCCCAGGAAGAAGTAGGAGTGGTAAATTTAATTACCTACCTAAAACAAATACTATAATTTTGCGAACTGTATAATGTAGATAAATAATATTATTATAAAACTTCTCTACGGGGCATGTTGTTTGTCCGTACGGTCCCTTTAATGGCAGTTGGGTTTGGTTATTCAACAAACCAAGCCCAACTTTGCCTATAAATTAAATATTATTAGTTACTCCCTAATTTACCACGCAAAGCTTTTCAAATTACCCAAGCAATGTTAGGCATACCTAAGTAATAATGGAAAAAATTACTTTCCACAAAATTTTGTGTAGCGTTGTTGGTTGTTGTGGGTTTTATTAATGTGAAACTCCAACAAAATCAAACCGAAATTACAGAATTAAAAATATATTTTTTTTGTTATCTTCCATCTATACAGAAGTGTCTCAATTTTGGTTGTACAAAAGTTTATTCAACGTAACTGGTTCCGTATTTCAACCATTAGACAAACACTTGTGACGTCATAATTATAATGGAACGATGGCCAAGGGCCACTTGCTACAAAGTACAAGTATCGATCACGCGCCAAGTCGAGACAGTTAAAAGTTTGATCATTTTTAATTTAAGACAATGATATAAAATAATAAGTAATATTTTTTTAATTCACAAGCAATTTTAAGCAAAAAAATACTTACTGGTTTTAATAACTGCAATCCATCTATACGCAGACTGCAAAACAAGAGTAGTAATACTAATGTTTTTTACTTCTTACAAATTTAAAAGTGTTTTTTCAGTAAAATTCAGTTTATTAGTCTTCGAAGCATCGATGCTTGAATGGAAAAATTGATTATGCGACATTGAACTAACTTTACAGGAGAGCAGTTTAAAGTTGAATTTTTAGAAAATTTGTTGTATATACCACAATATAGATGATAAAATAAGGATTCCAAAACAGTAAGAATAACGTTGGTAGGAGGATTACAAAAAAATATGAATTTTTTCCTAAAAATTCCAACTTTAAACTGCTCTCCTTGGGTTAGCTCAATGTCGCTTAGTCAATTTTTCCTTTCAAGCGATATACATATTGTCATTAATATATTCAATTTAATATGCTTTTGCTCCATTGAAACCGTTAACACACAAGTTTGTTAGCAGTTCAGGACGCTCCATATTTCAAAGCCACTATAGGCAAACACTTATGACGTCACACGAAACAATGATGAGAGGCCTCTCGTGCACTCGCTATAAGCATCGATCACACACGATGAGTGATACATATGATAATGGCGACAAAATGCGTCTAATTCTTTGACGAAATTTTCTTTAGTAGAGTGATGTGCGCTATTTTCCTTTTATGTGTTCTTTCATTGCACTTTACAATTTTTTTTGCAAGTAAATTTTAATGTCAAAAGTGCATTTTCGCAAAACCATTTTCCTCATTTAATTTTAATTAAATCCTATACAGAAAGTAAAATAAAAATGTGCCGGATAAAAAATTTACGTGACTAGGATTATAAAATTGTCTAAAATGAAACTCTAGTCTTAAAAACGTTTTTACGAGTCCTATAAAAATATAAGCCACATCCGTGGGAACAGCGACTAAGAAAATGTAGGTAATATTTGACGTGAAAAACTGTCAAACTGTCATTTTAAAACATGGAGGCCATAAACGATCAAGTGTACTTGTCAAGTCTGCATTTTGACTTGTCTGCAGTTTGACTTGACGCGCCATCCAGTGTGCATGAGATAGCTACATAATTATGTATACGGCCAGATACCGTGGCAATACACGATCAAGTTTACTGGATGCCCCGTCAAGTTAGCTGCAAACTTAACAAGTATACTTGATCGTGTATAAGGGATTTGTTTAAGGGGAAGTTGTGGTATTATCTTGTTTTATTTTATGATTTTTTTAGATTTTTGAACATCTGGAAGTTTGGAATAAAAGTTTTTATTGTGAAATTTTCTGTTTTGAGTGTTTTCGGATTAGATGTAGCATGTACTTGGTAGAGTCACTTTAATATTCAAGTATATAAAGCATTAAGCATAGCATAGCATAGCTTAGCATTAAGCTCGCCAATTGTACCCTAATTTTGTGGTCAGTAAAGTCTAAATAAATAAATAAATAAATATTCGTGAAGGATATCACGCATAAAATACCTATATCATTAAATATAATTTTCTTTAGTAACACAAATATAAATAGTTTGAATTTTAAATTTTAAACTTTCTGAATCTCGGAAACGGCTCCAACGATTTTCATGAAATTTAGTATGCAGGGGGTTTCGGGGGCAATAAATCGATCTAGCTAGGATTCATTTTTAAAAAATGTCATTTTATCCGTGTTTTCAGGCACTGAAAACGGCTACAATACGGCTTCCTGACATCTATTGGCGAGTAGCTACACTAAAGCTAAAGCAGATGGCGTTGTTAAGCAATACTAAACCGAGCAAAGCTTGGTCATCCGGATATTAATATAAATATGTATAGTTGTCATTAGCGAAACATCTAGAACTCTTAAAAGCTTTCTTTTAGTATCCACTTTCGTGTAATAAAGGACCGTTTGAATTTATCCGCCGTTGGAACGGTAGGTATCTTATATCTTTAAACGAGCAATTCTTGTATATATATATATTTTCTGAATCTCGGAAACGGCTCCAACGATTTTCATGAAATTTAGTATGCAGGGGGTTTCGGGGGCAATAAATCGATCTAGCTAGGATTCATTTTTAAAAAATGTCATTTTATCCGTGTTTTCAGGCACTGAAAACGGCTACAATACGGCTTCCTGACATCTATTGGCGAGTAGCTACATATATATATATACAAGAATTGCTCGTTTAAAGATATAAGATAATTTTCTTTAGTAACACAAATATAAATAGTTTTTTTAAAAAACGATTTACGTAATTTACGAGTTTTAAGATATAATAAGTCGTAAGCTACATAAATGTATGTAAATTCGCTTTACAGATTAATTTATTCATTCTGCAATAAATAACATGCTGTAAAATTACTTAAAAATAAAAATTACCAGCTTCTAGCATAATTATAACTTTGTGGAAATCAAATATTTAAATATACACAAACTTAGTTTGCAGTTAATTCCACTTAATCTGTAGATACAACAAACTTTAAGCCGACTCGTCGTTTAAGCGTTTGCAAACTAAATTAAGGAAATTGTAATTGATAGACGGTAACTTTCGTGTAATAAAGGACCGTTTGAATTTATCCGCCGTTGGAACGGTAGGTATCTTATATCTTTAAACGAGCAATTCTTGTATATATATATATTTTCTGAATCTCGGAAACGGCTCCAACGATTTTCATGAAATTTAGTATGCAGGGGGTTTCGGGGGCAATAAATCGATCTAGCTAGGATTCATTTTTAAAAAATGTCATTTTATCCGTGTTTTCAGGCACTGAAAACGGCTACAATACGGCTTCCTGACATCTATTGGCGAGTAGCTACATATATATATATACAAGAATTGCTCGTTTAAAGATATAAGATAATTTTCTTTAGTAACACAAATATAAATAGTTTTTTTAAAAAACGATTTACGTAATTTACGAGTTTTAAGATATAATAAGTCGTAAGCTACATAAATGTATGTAAATTCGCTTTACAGATTAATTTATTCATTCTGCAATAAATAACATGCTGTAAAATTACTTAAAAATAAAAATTACCAGCTTCTAGCATAATTATAACTTTGTGGAAATCAAATATTTAAATATACACAAACTTAGTTTGCAGTTAATTCCACTTAATCTGTAGATACAACAAACTTTAAGCCGACTCGTCGTTTAAGCGTTTGCAAACTAAATTAAGGAAATTGTAATTGATAGACGGTAACTTTTGCACGAAAACCCTGGTTAAATACTACAACCAGCACTATAATTATAATAAATAATTCTCTTTGTCATAATTTTATTTTATTTTAGTAGCAAAGCCCGGCCAACGCGGCAACATTATCCCATCTCTGATGTCTATCTAGACCAGCTTTGCCAGACGTCTGGATTTATATCCCAAAATTAAACATTCCGCAGGACAGCCTCGGTTCTATATTTTGGGGATTATTTTAGAGGATCACGATTTTTTTATTAAAAAATAACAAATATGCAATGCAATGATGATTTGCATTGCAATCTTAATTTGAAACTAAAGTAAAGGAATAAGTAAAATCTACTGAATTACCTACTGACGTCCCATTTCGAAAGCCTGCTTTGACTAAAAAAAGAATAGACACCTCGTCACGTAGAATATCTGATACCACGTTGGAATGTGACAAGCACAATTCTAAGCACAGGCATTCACAACATAATACAAGAAGTATTCAGGCAAATCTTCTGATATCCTTAGAGCCACAGACATGTATAATATAGATAGATACTGTAGGTAAGGTTACCATTAGTATAAGGTAAAGGTAACCGTGTTACAGTAACCGTGTCTAAGATAAGAAATGTGAAAAGTAAGTGATGTTTAAACGAGCCAAAGTGACAAAATACCAATGATATTATATATTAAGAAGAGGCAGATACGTTATAAGCGCGCGCGTTTCATGATTCAAGCTTTGAATTTTTAAATATCAATGAACTAGTTTGAAACATAGCCTCATATTATCATAGTCTTCGCCTTTTTTAGAGCTGTTATCAAATTTAAAAAATCCACTACAACTCATATCTTTATTATGAAACTTCTGTACAACGTTTCTTTTTTCTAGCTCCACTGGTTTAGGATGGTTTGTCTGTCAGTCGGTAACACTAATCATTTTGGGTATCTATGTACATATTATATAAATTGACCCTACATTTGGACAAGGAACGTTTGAAAAGGCGAAGCATTGTCGAATAAGGCGAAAGCGAGGTCAGAGCATACATAATAAATTTTCAATTTTATAACGGCATTCCCTGCAACGCAGCAAGACAAAAACAAAGCCTTTGAAACAGGTATGAAAGTCAGATGAGCCTTTATACTTGCCTCGGTAGGACTTTAAAGCAATAGACTCGTACGCTTCCCTCCATTGTGCTGAACTTACTTTGTGCTGTCCACTTACATTTTGTCGAGTTTCATGTCCCCTTTTTACAGTTAGAAGCAGTTATGAACAGTCATAATTCACTTGCAGTGTAATAGAGAAGGAGAGGCTTCATTTAGCCTAATGAAAATTATAAACTTCGTAGAACTAATAAATAAGGACACAATTTCAAAGTAAGTGGTTTCAGGAGCAAACAGCCTTAATCACTGTTACGACAAATTAAGACTGTCCTGTTGCGGTGTTAGCTCTGCTTAGAATGAAAGGGATAGGCCATCAAGGTTGAAAATTGGCGGTAGACCAAATTATGATATCATTTATTAATAGATACTAAGTTATTAATTGATTTTGGAGGCCTTGTCATGATTTAAGAACTTGATAATTAGTAGGTATCCCTCCAGCATCAATACTGAAGCAGTTGGTAATTTGTCTAAAGAATCTGAAGCACTATTAGTGTACCACTTATATTTTGTACATGGGTATTACAGAAAAGTCGTAGATAGTATTATACCTATCGCAAAATCCCAAAATCCATTTGGAATTGACCCCTGCTGACCAAGATATTCGAATTGGCTTCCACGCGAGCACACCTTTTGTGTGATATAGAAAAGAATTTTATGTACTTAGGTATTTTCGTAAAATTTTTGTTTTCTCCAGATTTCGTGCTGATCTTTTTAACATCAGCGTGATAAATCTTTGTGTAGTCTTAATTCATCAAAACACATCGCATTTTTATGACTTTCGATTATGGAGAATCAATTAAACTTAAAATGTATAACAAAGAACTAAGAAAGTTATAATGAGAATAGCCGATAATAAGCGGCCTATGGACAACAGCTACATGAAAGGCATCACTAATGCATTGCTGGCTAAGAAAGAAAGAAGAAAAAGAAATAAATCTTATTCCCTGGGATAAAAGTGCGCGGAGAAGAGAACATACTGCAAACTAAAAATCTGAAGTATGCATCGAATATGGGCGCATGTGTAACTAAATATTAATCTTTTGTAAAATTTACCTTGAATATCCACTGTCATTATTCAGTAGGCACAAGGAAAGTGCGATAATGCTCAGAATCTCAAATTATTATACCATTAAACATTTTGCTCCCAAGTCGTAGTAACTTTTTTATTATTATTACTTACAAATAATTTCGCTTCAAAGAATTTCATCCACATTATATTTAATGATAAACGCTAAACGTGCCACACAAAGGAGGAAATTATACTAAGGAGTACTGCTCAATAATTTATACTCCTTATAATTATACCCACCGCCAGGAGTTTTCCTCCGAGCCACTTCATACTTTAGGATACTTCGCGACTAATTACGGAAATTGTATTGGAATTTAAACTAAGCCACAAGAGAATATCATTATTACAGACTCTTAATGAATTCGTTATTTCGATAATTTAAGGCAATACAAACGTTTGAAAAATATCAACTCTAAATCGAAAGTCACTGAAGTGAGATAGCAGGAACAGTCAGTGTGACATCAACAAAACCACCAAAACCAAATCACTGGTGCAATGTTGACTAAGAAAGGCGAGAAAGAGACCAAAACTCGACCAAATGAGCCTCACCATAGCGGATAGTTGTAACCATTTAGTAATTTATTAGTTACAATAACCATAATGATTACGCTACAATTACAATTATATTAGTTTCATGACAAGCTTTGCGTGCGGCCATACATTCATTGTAGGTACCAGACGGAATTTCAATTAACTATTTACTACAAAGGAGATTGTGTACTTAATTGTATAATATTGAATTATTCCGATATGCAATATTGTTTTAATCACCAGACTATACTAATTAATTAATAATTTAACTTTACCTTGATATATAGTTGAAAAATGTTTTAACGTGATAACGTTTATAAAGACGATGAGCCTGGGAGGCATTCACGAAAACCGTGTAACGTCACGGAAGCGCGCGCAGCATTAGAGAGAGAGGCACGCTAGACCGGCCGTCTCTCTCCCACTCAAGCGTAATCGGTCCGCTTGGAAGGTCACGAGCCACAACGCGAGCAAAGTATCGAGAAAGAGATCTATACGCTGAATAATAATAAAACGAAATATATATCTGTAATTTAATATGTAAAATTGTAATTTTTATTTTATTTTACAATCTTTTGAAAAGAAATGATTTTTCGTAGCTCGTACGTATTATTATTATATGAAAACGAAAATCTACAATAGCGTCATCTCTGTTTATAGGTATGAACTACTTGAAAGAACTTTACACAGTACATCGACTCGACTTTAGTTGTAGTCAAGAAAATCACAGATGTCGCGCAGCTCCTGATATTTAAAACGATTTAAACCAAATTTTCAACTCAAATATGTTTAAAATCGTATAGTTAGTATGAAATTTAATATTATAATCTAGCTAGATACGCGGGTCGCGGTGGCGCGTCAAGCCATGTTCAAGCTGACACAACTGGCGAGTAGCACCGCGGCTCCGTGCGTAGGGCTTCCATTACGTTCTTACATTACATTATTTATATCATAAATTATTCTTCTACGAAATAGACGTTATCACGTAAAACCATTGTCCGTAAACCGACTTTACAGACAACCAATTTTTTTTAGGCTTAATATTGTTAGTTTTACAACTATATAATACAAAACCAAATGCCGTTTAGGTTTTTCTATGGTAAAAATAAACGAAAATGATAAGACTGATAAAATTGTACCAGTACGAATGAATAATACAGAATTTTGAACATAATTTGAATTCTATAAAATATTTCTTAATAACAATAGGGATGTTGACTAATTTTAGGATTCAATTTTATTGTATAGATATAACCTTAATATTGACGAAAAAAATATTACATAAATAATAATCTTCATATAATTTCATTCATTTCATTTCATTTCATTCATTCATTCATTCATTTCATCGTGAACGACCCATAATGAAACATTTCGTTAACAATGTATTCCGTCCATAGTTCAACTTTCAATATTATTGGACGTATTATGCTGTACCAATCTCAAAATATTACATAATGAAATAATTGTGTTACACTATAATCTCTCTCTAGGGTCATGGTGGTTTTATTTCTGTCAAAATATTGTTAAAGCTTGCTTGTTGCGTATACAAGAAACAAAAAAAAATGTGCGAGACAGCACAGTCAAGATATGTAGGTATAACATACAGTACACACACACAGCTAAAGCTAGCCATACACACATCAAGTAGATTGTCAAGTTTGCAGTTTGACTTGATGCGCCATGCAGTTTGCATGAGATAGCTATACCGTGATCACACACTGTCAAGTTTACTGGATGCCGCATCAAGTCCGCTGCAAACTTGACAAGTATAGTTGGTCGTGTATGGCCAGCATAAGTAAGTGCAGACAGTCACGTCCAAGCAGAATTACACATGTGTTTGTGAAAGTCATAGCTTAGTAACATACTCAGCTGTTACAGGTTGTCGAGGTGAAGCCATACGAGCGTATTTTTTTAGCTGTCAGTCGCGTGAATTGAGTCGGTTTCATACTAAAGTCCAAATTCAATTTGGACCGTCGTGTGGCATAAACAGGACTTCAGTATGAAACCGAATGCAAGCGACTCATTTTTTGCGACTCACAGCTCAAAAAAATGCGCTCGTTTGGCCTCACCCTTATGTTGACGTTTTTTCCACGGTATTGAGTTTAATCACGGTAGCGTAAAATAGCGCCAAATAAAATTTAAAAATTATAATTTAACAAGCACCTGTATGTAAGAAAATAAACGTGTTACAATAATTAATTCTGTAAATAAATATTCAACGTACCATACTACAATCATGTTTTCGTAGAGACTTTTTCTGACACAAATACCGTTTCAGAAGCGGTTTAAATTGATGAAAATTTTAATTAAAACATTTAAAATTTTCAATACTTTCCTTTAGTTCAAATTTAATGCAAAATATAGCAAGGCTACGTGTTATCTAAAGTTAGTCTCAAATGTTTCTCAGAATACAGAACATCCGTGGGTCACAGTGGCCAATTAAAATAATCTGCATAATATCTACTCGTTGGTTCTCTGGGGAAGGAATCCATGAAAAAAAATCGAATAGTTATAATCGAATACGAAACTGAGTCAGAAACTGTCATGAAATTCACTGCTACACGAAGTGCGACTTTTTCATTTCTTCAATATTATTTCACGCGTATCGTATCGTATAAAGTTTGACAGCTGTTTTATTACTTTAGCGTCAAAAGTTACGTAAGTCAAAGTTCGATATTTCCTAAGCATTTTTATCGAAAAATTATTCATGAATTGTAAGGAATAAGAAATAGTAAGTATGCCATATCAGCCGTTTGGAAAATACTCGAGAAATGCATTGAAGTATTATTACTAGCGTATAGAACCGACATCGCGAACACCATGTCTCAATGCATTGGTGCCACGTGGCTTCAATCTTCAATGGATTCGTTAGATTTTGAAAGGAGAACCTCCCGGGCGGGGCACACAGTCATTTTGTTCGAGATGTCTGTTCTATGAAATTATACTTCAATAGAGAAATGTTTTTCAAAACGCATAATAGTCAGTTCTTTCTTTCTTTCTTTCTGTTCTCCTCTTTCTTGGGTAGCAACGCCTCAGAGATATTTCTTCTCTCCTCTTTATATCCCGCGCCTTTTGCGTAAGTGATGTCTATGGACCCCGGTGACCATTTACCATCAGCTGGCTCGTCTCCTCGTCTGTCAGCTATTTACGTAAAAAGTTTTGGCCATTCAGCAAAAGGTAATGATCATTTAATTAACTTGTTAGGCGATAAGATTTAAACTATGAATCGCGACTAGTTAGCGAGGAAGATTGAATTTTATATAAAGTAACTATAAATTTTTGCAACAATCCATACTCATATTTCTAAGTACTTATCTAATTTTGTGTTATCGTTGTTGCTTCGGTACAAGGCACACTCCATTGCACATTTGACGTCGAATTACGTCAAACATACCCACAATAAGGTGATTTTAACCCTACAAGTTCTAAAATAATACATTAACATTATTTAACCTTGTTTTAAACACGTTCAGATCAGCTAGTCGTTTGCGTGGGTTCCTAGCGTAAACCGAACGACTATGGCTCGTGACGTCATAGTCGTGTTACAATCAAAATCTATTATTACGTGCCAGCGAGCGACACGTTAGCTTGAAAAAACACTTATGTTACTTCGAGAGTAATTATTAATACAGTAAATAAATACTCACACTTTATATTCAGAATGTATAAAGTACGTCCTCATGTCGTTTTGAAAAGCCTTTTTAGCAGCTTTTTTGAACAAGCTAATTGTAATTTGAAGTCGGGTATCTTTTTTCAAAAAGGTAATGCAGAGAACATTGATTGTTCAAGCGGGACCTTATACCGACAAATGGTACGTCTTCCCTTTAATCAACTAATGAAGTAAAAACCATATAATTGTAATAAAGACTTATGTTTTTTACGTAGACTTTTAAAAAAATAACGGTATTCCAAAGATCAAATAATATAAATATAGTTGTCATTAGCGAAACATCTAGAACTCATAAAAGCTTTCTTTTAGTATCCACTTTCGTGTAATAAAGGACCGTTTGAGTTTATCCGCCGTTGGAACGGTAGGTAGGTATGAGATTTCACTGATAAAAAATTCAAGTAATTGACCCCAAGGGCGCTCTGTATGTTATAATACTCGTAGTTACCTAAACCTCAGGGAAGTTAAAGAAACGTGAAAGCCATTGAATAAATAAGGAAGTCTCCTACAAGTACAGAAACTTTTGACTGTTATTAGATTTTCTAGACAAATAAGGAAATTTACTTCTTTCACACAAAAATTATATACAACTTGTTTTCACTTGTGTCGTTTTCTTTTGTCTAAAAATATATATGTATATATAATTTTCTCCCATTACGATATTTTCCATTATACATGCAACGTCAGGCATTAAACAGTTGTTCAAAAAAATACATCCTATAATTTATATTCTCATTTGATTAACATAACTATAAAGGTGAAACATACTTAAAGTAAATAAAGAAGAACAAATAACATTATATTGTACAAAGGTTCTGCTTATCTCTTACAAAATTTCTTCCAGCAGACCTGCGACTGGAAAAGTGACATAAAGGTAGATAGATGGAGTGCCCTTAGTAATAAATAATGTATAAAAACTAATAATATATTTAAATATGAAAAAATATGCATATAATATTACAAACACATAAAAATATATAAAACCACGTACGATATATCATGAGAAAGAAAAGGAAAATTAAATCAATTTATTTACACAAAGATAAAGATAAGCTTAAAAGTGTACATACTTTATGAGTCGTGTATATAGGCTATTGACTGTTATTAACTAAAAGGACTTGTTTATCTGTATCGTAATACAATAATAACATTATTTCATTACTGAGCAGAAACATAATTAATTAATTTACAGACCCCCATTTCCTGAAAACAATTTAAATTTTGTCGGTCGCACGTTTTGTTTCCAATGCAATAAATCTCTCATTCTACCTTAAATAAATGAACCGAATCTTGTATTACAACGACTGCTACTCTTTCTGGATCAGAAATTAATTCAACGTTAAAGTTATTAATAAATATTAACATTTAATTTTTCCGCAGATGGTAAAATTTCTTGACTGTTTCCGTGCTTTAGTGGGCACATAAATCCGTCACTCCAGGTTGTTTTCCTTAGAACCTAACCTAATTTTTAACGAGACCGGGCGGTATTTTACTTTCAACTCTTGGATACTAAACAAGCGGTGGAGTATGCTCTAAGCCTCCTCAGTAATAAAAAGAGACCCCGTGTTCGTAGTAGGCTTCGAACTTTACTTCATTTTATTATTTCTGTTTGTTTTATTGTTTGTATTTTACTCCAGTATTGCTACCCTTTCGCACTCTGTAAATTGTTTGATTACGTAAGTAGCCAATTTATTTTAGGTAATAGCTTAAGATATGTCATTGTTTAATTTGTCAAAAGGGTACTACAGTACAAAGATCCTTTCTCTCGCGATCGCAGAGTTTGTGTTTCATAAAGCAAGTTTAATTTAATGTAATTGAATTTCGTTATTAAGTACAAAGGTATGTGACTGAAGTATGTGATGTACTTGTAATTGACTGAGGTTATAAAGTAAATTAAAATTGTTATAAAAGGGCGTCCCTTTTATATCCAGGAAGCTATTTTTAATTAAGTTCTGTTAGGATATAACCTAACTGTATTAGTATGATTAAGATTTTGTGATATAGAGGTAGCACATCACACCATAGAAGACTGGACATAATGGGACTGAACATCGAACCAACGTTTTCATTACACTAAATTATTCAACTAAGCAAACTACTCAATACTATTGATTCGTTACTAGACGCGTCTTCGAGATTACGTAATTTCATTAGGGTTTGATACTGACTTAATAGAAGTTTGACAACAAAAATAACAACAACCTCTTTATTGTACACCAATATACAGTAATAAATTAGTTTTATATAGGTATAGATAGAATGATAGGCACAACAAGTGGCCTTATCGCTAAAGAAGCGATTTCTTCCAGGCAACCTTAGGGAAAAAGACAATTTAATAAAGAGACAAAGTAGTGGTGTACGAGTGCTTAATGAATGAACACAGATATAATACAGAATGTCATAAAAGTAGAAAGAAGGTAATAGTAATTATAGCGAAGTGGTCCGCAGTGTTATAGCGAAAGAAAGTACGCTTTAATTAATCTTTTAAAAGTATTTATTGATTGAGCGCGGCAAATAGACTACGAAAATGAGTTCCATAGCCTTAGCTAAAAAATATTTGGCAAGGAACGTAGAAGAACACTCTGGAAAACTTAAGGCAAGATTAGTAGAAGATCGTAGAAAACGATCATGAGCAAGATGTCGATACTGAAAAAGTGTTTTTAAGTAGATAGGATAGTGCGATAGGATTGAATAGCATGGAGTAAAGAGAAGCAAGAATGTGAGTATCCCGGCGAAGGCAAATTGAAAGCCACTTAAGTTTTGTGCGAAATTCGGAGACGTAGTCATATTTCCAAAGATTAAATATGAAGCTTATGAAGTTTATTCCATTGCTCCTCTGCTAAGTCCAGATAGCATACATCAGCATAGTCAAGAATCGGGAATAGTAGAGAATGGGTGAGCGCAATTTTGGTAGCTGTTGCAAGAAAATTACGGAGCCTACGAAGTGATGTAATAACTGGAAACATTTTCAACTGACCTATTTACATGGGGTCCCATGACATAGTCCGATCCAGAATAATTAGTTGAACTGACATGATTGGAGAATAATTGTAAGTAGGCGTGGAAGCAAACTCGGCAATTGAATCATAAGTAGACATCAATGGATTTTTGGCACTATTCAAGATTTTTTTATGTGACCAGGATAGTACAGGAGCTGGCAGTGCCTTCATTCCCTACCGCCCATACATATGTGTGAGAAACCTCAAATAGTATTCAAGAATATCGGAAAAATGTCACCCAAAGATTGCTATCTAATTTAGGTAAAGACTAGTACTATCAAATCCAGGAATATAACCGATATCCGATGATCATGATACGAGTATTGCTTAAAAACTGCAACTATCTATAAAATCATACCCTGTTTTCTCAATATAACAGCAACCCCGGATTCGGATCATTCGGAATACACGAAACACAAAGAGGACAGATTTCATGAATAAATTGACTCCCAGAATATAATCCATTGTCTTCAGTATTTTTTGTTTCATAATTAATGAACACGATTTTGTTAATATTTTCCTTTGAATTTTCATTTGCAGTGTAAAAAATGACCTTAACTACAACGATAGAGGCATAAACGAGACCAAGTTAATGACGTCAGCAAACTCGGAAGCAAAACTGTAATCAAGGTTAAAATTTCGACTGTAATAAGCTAGTATTTCGGCTGTTAAAATTTTTGAGGATCCAAATTGAAAAAAAAGCAGAAGAAAGTTACCCTCCTTGTCACTGCCTTCAATTAAGTAAAACATTGTAAACAAACCTAAGAGTTATTCATCATGTAATTTTACGAAGTTTGTTATCTGGAGGTTGGTCAGTGTCTTCATCTGTGGTCTTTATCTCATATTGTGAGGGGAGACTTAAGTCCAGCGTCTTATTGTTTCGATATGTATTTTTGTCTTGATAATAATTGATCGGTGAACTTCAAATTGTGCGAGATCTGAGCCCAAAGTTTCAAATATAAGCAATTACTTTGATAAAATTACATTGTTCTGATACGCGAATTGTAGAAGTTATCAAATTAAAGTTATAAAATAAAATAAAATTAAAGTCACTTCTACCAAAACGTAAATGCAACAAAAATATTTTTAAATCGAGTTTTCGACCACCTGAAGAAAAAACCCAATACCATAAGCATAATCTACAAAGGATCTCGGAATCTAAAATTAAGCTAAGCGGCACTTAACGTTAGAACACGGGTGTTATATGTAAATCCAGTGCTCCTTTGACGGTTAAAGAGAGAACGATTTGAGGATTTTTTATCATTTCATACTAACATAATGTTTTTGTTTTATTTTTATTACTGTATTATAATAATATTATGATCAAAAGCGCTCTCCATCATCAAATTACATCTTCAACTGTAAATAAGAGCAGACATAGTCCAATCTAGATTCCGGGTGCTTTATAAAGGTTCATCTTGATGATTTGTAGTTTTACGCTACCAAGTAATTGTCATAAATGTATGCTACCTTGAAAGATTTTCCCGTGATGCTTTTTATTTTCCATGCGGGTTCACATTTTCCGTCTCGGACGGCAGTGTATTAGCTAGTGTCAGTGATGTTCTCGGTCGGAGGTGAAATTATTACCTCTAGTAGTTGCCCCCGCTCGCCATTTGCCAGGTCATAAATAATATATATATTCCGTACAAAACTGAATTGATATTCACATAAGTGTAATTGTCAAGTTTGCAATTTGATTTGATGCGGCATCCAGTGTACATGAGACAGCTATATGGCCAAATAGCCATACCGTGACCATACACCGTCAAGTTTACTGGATGCCACGTCAAATCCGCTGCAAACTTGACAAGTATATTTGATCTTGTATGGCCACCATAACATTAAAAAGAGAGCAAATCCTATCATCACTTAGGACGTATATAAAATCAACAAGAAGGAAAGGAAGAAGAAATTTTCCGCAAACTTCAAGCCTCAAGCCCATTGAACGTAGTAAGTGGCCATTCAATTTTGTAGACGCTTTGTGTACGACAATAATCATATCGACTCAATATCTTGAGGACAAAGAGAACAAGGCCGTGGATTAAGGAAGCATTTGGGCAAGTTAATTGTGTCTTTGGTCGATAGGGCAGCTAAACATGCGAACCCCTGTTTCGTGACAGAGTAGGGTAGCCATGGTATGGGATGTAATAAACCCGACCTAAGTTTATTTTCTTTGTCATTAAGCAAATTATCACTCGCATTAAAAAATAAGGGAAAAGAGAATAAATTAAAGTGCTGAAAAAAATGTAAATCTTAACCTTGTCCATGGACAAGGACTTGACATCATGATGCCAAGTCTGGTTATAACATTTGTTTTTGGATAGCGATTCGCGTAACTATCAACAGGTTGGATGAGATTGAATGACAAGGAATATGTAGATCTACACGTTAAAAAATGTTTTAAATATTATAAATATTTTATAATAATTAAATACTTAAGATACGATTAATATACATAAATGTGTGTTTAAACACATACACAGTATGTCAATATTTTCTCAGTAAATTGACTAGAAATTGAGAGATTTAGGTATAAAAATTTTCATATCCGGTGTTCATTTAAAGCGTGGTGTTCTCCTAACGATATAGAGTGAAGAGAGTAATAAATAAATAATAAATAAAATAAATAAAAAAGCCTTTTATTTCTTGCATCGTCATACAAAGTTATTAGACTATTATAAAATTCTTGTACCAATATGAATTAGAATATTTTAAATTAACATTATCAAATACATTGGAATAAATTACAAAATTATGGGATTAAATTAAATTACATATTAAATTCGAATTTGACCATCACATTGCTTACTCATTATTTCATCATAATTATTTACATGCATAAATTGTCACAATTCTTAACATTAAATACATAATATAATAATGCTCATTAATAAAAATAAATAGTCAATAACAAATGTTTTAAGGTATCCATTATAGTTAAGATGCAAGAACCCCTCTCAGGTAAAGGCCTCCTCCAGAGAGTGCCATAAGTCTCTGTCTTTTGCTACTTGTAACCAGTTCCGGCCAGCAGTGTGCAATGTGTGAAGAGAGTAATAGCCCAGTTAAAGACAGTCGTTTTGTATAAAGGAAGACTGTCGAATTGTTCAGGGAAATGAAAATTATCTAAGTGACATCCAATTATATTATCTAATACCTACCTTTAAGGGGATTACCTCGCTCAAATCCCAAAAACACTGTAAGTTTGAAGAAGATTGTAGATGAATGCTTTTGTGCGTTTACCATATAAAAAATATATGATATACTGTAGGTCATGACAATCTTATTAACTTGTTTAAAATTTTAATAACCTCTCCCAATTATTGGGAAAAAAATTTGTTAAATAGGTCCTTTTTCAACTTAAACTGTCAATTTTCTCTGTAACGGTTAAATAGATCGGCATGAATTTTGTACTAAATAATATGTAATGATGCGTTTCACAATTTCAGTAGTTTTTTTTTTCTTAATTCTTTTAATATTTTTAAATAATGAATAAAAACCCAAAACTTCACCAGTACCCCACAGGAGCACCCCCGCTAAGCCCTGTAATGCGTGCTCGAGAGCCTCGGAACGCGATAAATCAGTGTCTCGATGACTCTTGTGACGCGTGGACTGTACGCGCGTTATTTTATCGAAATAAAAATTAAAACCTCACGTTTTGAACGATTTTTGAATGAAAGCATATTGTAAATAATACAAATATAAATATTTTGTAAAAGAACAATAGAAATTAAGTTTGTAAATATATGTAAAGTAGTTTATAATTTCGTTTAGTTTTTTGAAAATATCATAGAGTAAGCTTATTCAATTATCATGCCTAAATACAAGAATAAAAGTAAAGTGAATTGTGGCAGAGCTCTCCAAAACTATTGGTAAGTACATACCCTATTGAGTATATTATTTCTAGTGTGTTTATTTTTTTAACGTTTTAGCTATCTTGAGAATTTCGTTTGACGGAGGATGGAGACCTAAATGATGATGGACTCCGCAGGTGGGTATTAGGATCTCATTGATGGCAGTACGTGTAACCATCATGTTTTGATTCATTTGAAAGATCTCATGGAAACCTTGGTGACTGATGATGTCATCTACCTGATGGTGGACTCCGAAGGTGGGTAAAGGATCTCAGTGTCGGCACTACGTAGAACCATCGTGTTTGGACTCATTTGAAAGGTCTCATTGAGACCTTGGTAACTGATGATGTCACCTACCTGATGGTGGACTCCGAACGTGGGTAAAGGATCTCAGTGTCGGCACTGCGTAGAACCATCGTGTTTGGACTCATTTGAAAGGTCTCCTTGAGACCTTGGTGACTGATGATGTCACCTACCTGATGGTGGACTCCGAACGTGGGTAAAGGATCTCAGTGTCGGCACTGCGTAGAACCATCGTGTTTGGACTCATTTGAAAGGTCTCCTTGAGACCTTGGTGACTGATGATGTCTTCTACCTGATGGTGGACTCCGAAGGTGGGTAAAGGATTTCAATGTCGGCACTACGTAGAACCATCGTGTTTGGACTCATTTGAAAGGTCTCCTTGAGACTTCGGTGACTGTTGATGTCATCTACCTGATGGTAGACTCCGAAGGTGGGTAAAGGATTTCAGTGACGGCACTACGTAGAACCATCGTGTTTGGACTCATTTGAAAGGTCTCCTTAATACCTTGGTGACTGATGATGTCTTCTACCTGATGGTGGACTCCGAAGGTGGGTAAAGGATTTCAGTGTCGGCACTACGTAGAACCATCGTGTTTGGACTCATTTGAAAGGTCTCATTGAGACCTTGGTAACTGATGATGTCACCTACCTGATGGTGGACTCCGAAGGTGGGTAAAGGATTTCAGTGACGGCACTACGTAGAACCATCGTGTTTGGACTCATCTGAAAGGTCTCGTTGAGACCTTGGTGACTGATGATGTCATCTACCTGATGGTGGACTCCGAAGGTGGGTAAAGGATCTCAGTGTCGGCACTACGTAGAACCATCGTGTTTGGACTCATTTGAAAGGTCTCATTGAGACCTTGGTAACTGATGATGTCACCTACCTGATGGTGGACTTCGAAGGTGGGTAAAGGATCTCAGTGTCGGCACTGCGTAGAACCATCGTGTTTGGACTCATTTGAAAGGTCTCATGGAAACCTTGGTGACTGATGATGTCATCTACCTGATGGTGGACTCCGAAGGTGGGTAAAGGATCTCAGTGTCGGCACTACGTAGAACCATCGTGTTTGGACTCATTTGAAAGGTCTCATTGAGACCTTGGTAACTGATGATGTCACCTACCTGATGGTGGACTCCGAAGGTGGGTAAAGGATTTCAGTGACGGCACTACGTAGAACCATCGTGTTTGGACTCATTTGAAAGGTCTCCTTGAGACCTTGGTGACTGATGATGTCATCTACCTGATGGTGGACTCCGAAGGTGGGTAAAGGATCTCAGTGTCGGCACTACGTAGAACCATCGTGTTTGGACTCATTTGAAAGGTCTCATGGAAACCTTGGTGACTGATGATGTCATCTACCTGATGGTGGACTCCGAAGGTGGGTAAAGGATCTCAGTGTCGGCACTACGTAGAACCATCGTGTTTGGACTCATTTGAAAGGTCTCATTGAGACCTTGGTAACTGATGATGTCACCTACCTGATGGTGGACTCCGAAGGTGGGTAAAGGATTTCAGTGACGGCACTACGTAGAACCATCGTGTTTGGACTCATTTGAAAGGTCTCGTTGAGACCTTGGTGACTGATGATGTCATCTACCTGATGGTGGACTCCGAAGGTGGGTAAAGGATTTCAGTGACGGCACTACGTAGAACCATCGTGTTTGGACTCATTTGAAAGGTCTCCTTGAGACCTTGGTGACTGATGATGTCATCTACCTGATGGTGGACTCCGAAGGTGGGTAAAGGATCTCAGTGTCGGCACTACGTAGAACCATCGTGTTTGGACTCATTTGAAAGGTCTCATGGAAACCTTGGTGACTGATGATGTCATCTACCTGATGGTGGACTCCGAAGGTGGGTAAAGGATCTCAGTGTCGGCACTACGTAGAACCATCGTGTTTGGACTCATTTGAAAGGTCTCATTGAGACCTTGGTAACTGATGATGTCACCTACCTGATGGTGGACTCCGAAGGTGGGTAAAGGATTTCAGTGACGGCACTACGTAGAACCATCGTGTTTGGACTCATTTGAAAGGTCTCGTTGAGACCTTGGTGACTGATGATGTCATCTACCTGATGGTGGACTCCGAAGGTGGGTAAAGGATTTCAGTGTCGGCACTGCGTAGAACCATCGTGTTTGGACTCATTTGAAAGGTCTCCTTGAGACCTTGGTGACTGATGATGTCACCTACCTTATGGTGGACTCCGAAGGTGGGTAAAGGATTTCAGTGACGGCACTACGTAGAAGCATCGTGTTTGGGCTCATTTGAAAGGTCTCATTGAGACCTTGGTAACTGATGATGTTATCTACCTGATGGTGGACTTCGAAGGTGGGTAAAGGATCTCATTGAAGGCACTACGTTTGAAAGGTCTCATGGAGACTAAGGTGACTGGGGAAAAAAATACCTGCTTAAAGTACTTTTTAGTTTTCTTGTGGTGTATGGCTAATTACCAGACTGTAGCAGCAAAAACATTACCTTAGCTCACTTAAGTTATTATGTTTCAGGAAGTTAAGGAAACAGCAAAACTCTGAATTACAAAATCAGGAACTTCAGCCGTTAACAGAAATATATGATCTGTCTGGTATGGAAGTTGCTGAGGAGGCAGAGCAAATTATGCCGGTAATTTATTCTGTTTGCTTACACTGTGGTATTTGTTAGATATTAGATAGTTTCCCTTATTTAATTTGACACTGCATTGTTTGTTTGTTTTAGTTTGTTGAACTTCAGCCGTTAACAGAAATATATGATCTGTCTGGTATGGAAGTTGCTGAGGAGGCAGAGCAAATTATGCCGGTAATTTATTCTGTTTGCTTACACTGTGGTATTTGTTAGATATTAGATAGTTTCCCTAATTTTGACACTGCATTGTTTGTTTGTTTTAGGTTGAGCAAGATGAAGAAGATTTACCAGATTTGATTATTGAAGAAGAATCACAAGCAGAAACAAAAAATATATCTGGAAGACGAGTTATAGATCTAAATTACTTTTTTTCTAAAATACAAGAAATAGGCAGCCATGGTGCTTTTAACTGTGGTATACAAAGTTTGAAACTTATAGGAGAGAAACGTGTTGGACTTGCTTCTAAGTTTACATTAGAATGTTTGATGTGTAAAGAGAAGTTTTCTCTTTGTAATGTCACTGGTGACTTAGATATTAATACAGTAGCAGTAGCGGGTGCAGTTTCAGTTGGTATAGGGTATTCGCAATTAGAGGAACTGTTATCAGCAGTTGACTTGCCCATTATGACTAAGCCAGTATACCAGAAACGGCACGACATTGCTTCCAACGCGTGGGATAAAGCACTTAGCAAATCTATGAATGAAGCTGCTGAGGAAGAAAAAAGGATTGCTCTACAAAATGGTCACGTCAGCAAAGATGGTATACCTATTATAGATGTGTTTTAGGTTTAAATTATAGCAAATTTAGGCATTTTCTTCAGGTTTATAATTGATAATTGAAATAATTTTTAAATAACGTTAACCTTTAGCTCTTTTCATATGTACTTTATAACACATTTAGTTTCTTTTTCAGGTTTAAATTACAGCTAATTTAGGCATTTTCTTCAGAAATATTTTTAAATAACGTTAACCTTTGGCTCTTTTCAGATGTACATTATAACACATTTAGTTTCTTTTTCAGGTTTAAATTTTAGCAAATTTAGGCATTTTGTTCAGAGCAGAAGCACACAAAGGCGTAGATTACTAAAATCAGCAATTCCCAAATTGCAGGTAGGTAAATATAATATTATGATGTATTGATAAGATGTATAACATTGATGATGTATTGGGATAAAGTATGTACCTTAAAAAATTGATATGATTTGTTTCATTGATTTTTTTTATTTATAGATTCACGACCACACAAAAGTGCGACCAGCTATTTCATCGAAATTGACAGATGATTTTAAAAATCTAATTAGGTAATATGAAATTCTTTACTGTATAGAATTTAATTTCTTTACATGTTTTCATCAAATTAGTTAGAATTGTTTGATAATCACCTGCGTTTTTTACAGACCCCGTCCCCAATAACTGTAACTTTGAAGGATGCCACTGCAACAATGATGTTCCTCTAACTGATCCAGTTCCCTTAAAAAGCTGTTGTGTAATTTAGAACTGGGCTCTAAATTTACCGGAAGTTGTACGCCGTTAGAAAATATACATACCTATTTTATTCCACAATTTATAAATCATATTCTTTTTTAGGTGTACATTATACCACATTTAGTTTCTTTTTAGGTTTAAATTATAGTAATTAAATTATGTATATGAAGATTTGTATTTTATTGTTGGAATTAATTAAGTAATTAATGAGATGGTCTGATTAGGTTTTCCTGGGTTTCCCTAATCCTAGCAACAAATGTTGGACCATAATTATGTATTCCCCAGCAAACATTGGGAAGGAGTATTCGTTCTGTTTAGGGATTTTATGTTTGTATAAATAATGTTTAAATGAGTGTATTAATTTTTGAGTATATTTTTTAGTGTTGGTATATTTTAAATTTGCAAAAAATAATTTTTAGTTGACTTTATTAGAATCCGACGGAAGCGCCACCTATGTGTTTTTAACTTGCAAATTACTTCATGCTTCCTGTTCAATCCAACCTTATAAAAGGACACTCATTTGGTCTCACGCTCTTCTTCTCGATATGTTATTGGTAGGATACAGACGTATTACTCGTATTTCCCAATGCATAAAGGATTAATATAACGGTGATATTTAAAAATCCTAAACTCAGCACTTTTCTTTACGCCTCTTTAACCTTATTTCCTATAGAATTAATTAATTATTGTAATTTCGGAATAGTTACAATGGCAACATTAAAACAGGGTCATCAACTAGGTCATCCTAACTATTTCCGTTACCGTTCGAGAACCGATAAGTATATACGAGTACCTGGTCATCATTAGATAAATGTTGAAAGCTAGATCATCCTAACTATTTCTGTTACTGAGAACCGATAAGCATTTACCTGGTCATCATCAGACCTTCAGAATGTTTCATGTAATAGCACCCGTGCTCAATTAGATAAATGTTGAAAGCTAGGTCATCCTAACTATTTCTGTTACTGAGAACCGATAAGCATTTACCTGGTCATCATCAGACCTTCAGAATGTTTCATGTAGTAGCACCCGTACTCAATTAGATAAATGTTGAAAGCTAGGTCATCCTAACTATTTCTGTTACTGAGAACCGATAAGCATTTACCTGGTCATCATCAGACCTTCAGAATGTTTCATGTAATAGCACCCGTGCTCAATTAGATAAATGTTGAAAGCTAGGTCATCCTAACTATTTCTGTTACTGAGAACCGATAAGCATTTACCTGGTCATCATCAGACCTTCAGAATGTTTCATGTAGTAGCACCCGTACTCAATTAGATAAATGTTGAAAGCTAGGTCATCCTAACTATTTCTGTTACTGAGAACCGATAAGCATTTACCTGGTCATCATCAGACCTTCAGAATGTTTCATGTAATAGCACCCGTGCTCAATTAGATAAATGTTGAAAGCTAGGTCATCCTAACTATTTCTGTTACTGAGAACCGATAAGCATTTACCTGGTCATCATCAGACCTTCAGAATGTTTCATGTAGTAGCACCCGTACTCAATTAGATAAATGTTGAAAGCTAGGTCATCCTAACTATTTCTGTTACTGAGAACCGATAAGCATTACCTGGTCATCATCAGACCTTCAGAATGTATCATGTAGTAGCACCCGTGCTCAATTAGATAAATGTTGAAAGCTAGGTCATCCTAACTATTTCTGTTACTGAGAACCGATAAGCATATACCTGGTCATCAGCAGACCTTCAGAATGTTTCATGTAGTAGCACCCGTGCTCAATCAGATAAATGTTGAAAGCTAGGTCATCCTAAGTACTTCCGTTACTGAGAACCGATAAGCATATACCTGGTCATCATCAGACCTTCAGAATTTGTCATGTAGTAACACCCGTGCTCAATTAGATAAATGTTGAAAGCTGGGTTATCCTAACTATTTCCGTTACTGAGAACAGATAAATATATACCTGGTCATCATCAGACCTTCAGAATGTTTCATGTAGTAGCACCCGTGCTCAATCAGATAAATGTTGAAAGCTAGGTCATCCTAAGTACTTCCGTTACTGAGAACCGATAAGTATATACCTGGTCATCATCAGACCTTCAGAATGTTTCATGTAGTAGCACCCGTGCTCAATCAGATAAATGTTGAAAGCTAGGTCATCCTAAGTACTTCCGTTACTGAGAACCGATAAGTATATACCTGGTCATCATCAGACCTTCAGAATGTTTCATGTAGTAGCACCCGTGCTCAATCAGATAAATGTTGAAAGCTAGGTCATCCTAAGTACTTCCGTTACTGAGAACCGATAAGTATATACCTGGTCATCATCAGACCTTCAGAATGTATCATTTAGTAGAATTAAAGCTATGTCAGCAGGCATAGTGCATAGTGTAGTTCAAAATAAATAAATAATAATTATTATCATGTAGGCAGATATTCGTACAAGACGACAAAAACAATAGGAACAAAATGTATTCGAAGATCTCTCAGAGAGCGAATAAAATAGGCAAAAACGATGACAACTCGGTGACACATTTGTGCAGTAGCTTATCTTCATTCTAAGTTCAGGCCGTTTTATTGTAGTATAGTCGTTGGTCGGTAGATGGCGCTTAGTTAAAAAATACTAGTACAG